>CAUZXS010006364.1:30000-43638 GCA_963585895.1 Sepioteuthis lessoniana
TAAGTATAAAAGCTCCAGAGAGGTTCCATTTTAGCTATCAAGGGATTTATTTTATAAAAGATAATAATATATTACAGCAAGTCTCCTCAGATCTCCAGAACTCTTCTTGGTATTCTAGCTGATCTCATCAGTACTGTTGTCTAGACGGCTTTGATTCTTCTTGATATCCGTTTCTCCCAGTCTCTTTTACAGATTCTTTGAAGTTGTTCTGATGCATCCAAATATGACTGGTATCACTATCAACTTCATGTTCCATATTGTTTCAGCTCGCAGACAAGGTCGGAGTATTTATCGAGTTTTTCGATTTCTTTTACTTTAACTTCGTGATCAGCAGGAATTTCGGGGCCTTTCTCCCTAAAATTAGATCTGATCTTTTGACAAGGACTGCTACCTCAACACCCCAGAAAATTTTGTATGACTGATGCTGGTTTGTGTGTTCGTCGGGTGAAATTTTAGTCATTTGTGTAATGCCTAGTCGAGGTTTCCCTTGTACTCTATCTATGCCAGTTTGCCACATTTAATTATTATATGGTTGTCTGTATTATTATTTTCATTATTATTGTTATTTAATTTTCAACTTTACTTTCGTTTTTTTTATAATCGTTCACTAAGACCTTGTGTGAGAGAAGGTAGAAATTATATTCTATGGATTTATATTTTTGGTGCTTCTTTTGAATGATATTTTTTCAGTCACATTGATTGTACTCTTCTGAGGAGATGCGCAGTTATGCAAAGTGCAATTATTTGTATTTCATATTGGCTAGAAATGCAAGGTATCTTGCTGATGTACTTATTTATACCTTTCTTGATCATAACCAGAGCTCCCAGTTTTACTGGAACTTCAGTAGTTTTGAGGTGGCACATATTATTATTATTATTATTAACATGACATTCAGGCGCATATTACCTGTCAGATGTAATTGCATAGATGCTGTGAATCTAAAGGCATTATTTATAAACTAGGACTTATATCCTCTGAAGTAAATCAATAACAAAATCCTTTTCAAGATGATTGATGAGACGAAGGAATGAGGGAATTATAGAAAGGATTTTTCAATGGTATTAGATTTTTGTTTGTCGATTTTCGTTTAAATGACTTCGAGAATTAAGGAATTTTCAATCGAGATTGCAACTTAATAACTATTAAAACTTCTCCTTATTATTTTTTTATTATTATTTGTAATATAAATTTTATAAATAAAATATGATTAAACATTTAAGTGATTTTATCAAGAGAAAAAAATTGAAGAAACTTTTAAATAATTTGAAAGTATTCTTAAAATTGATAACAAAAATACTTTTAATAATTCAGTCCTCTGTATAAAGATATTATACGATGATCATTATATAAACTTCAAAAATATACGAGCTCTCAGGAAGTTTCATATGAACTATCAATTTATTTAATAATAGCATAATATATGTGAGATGATAAGTGAGGATCACGGAAAGATAAACACATATAAATCATTACATAAGTTTTAAAAGTAACAGGACTTCTTAAGAGGTTAACTTTGAATTTTCATTTAATCATCGTATATACTCGTGTAATGAATGACCCCTAATTTTTGCCACACAGAAAGCTTGTAGGGACATACATGCACACACGCAGGCAAAGTGGGGACACGAACAGGGAGATGAGGTAGCAGGATAAGATAGGGAATTCGGAGGCATTATTTAAAAACCCCATATTTCAGTGGGTAATTCGCTGAAGTCTGCAGCTTTTCTGCTTTTTCTTTCTCTAGTACTGTCACAATTTGATGTCTACTTGGTCATTGTTAATATTTTTATAGGTTTATTAATTACTTCAGGAAAATTTCAGAGCAGATTCTTCAATTGTTCTTTCCAATTCTGTGGTCTTTCTTCCTGGCTGGCAGCTTTTAGTTTTGCTCTCAAAGTGCTTTTCTTTCCGTTTACTTCATTTATAGTGTGCAAAGCTATTTTTGATTAACTATCTCCTACACAGTTTCTGATTTTATTACTTTGGCCTTGAATATATTCTAGTTGTTCTTTTTCGTAGGAGTTAATTAGTTCTCACTTGGCTTTCTAAACTTTCTGCACATTGGCATTTGCGGAATTTCTTTTATTAAGTAAGGACGCTTTTTTACGTGTTATCTCGTTCTTCTCTAACTGCTAATGACTCCCAGGTAACTCTACATTTGGCTCTTGGTTGGGTTTGTATGCACTCAGCTGCAGCTTCTATGTGGGCGGTAACAAAGGTTTTATATTTGTGATACAGAGTATGTCTTTCAGATATCTCCTGAAAAGTATCAAACTTATTTTTTACTGTTGCCTTATATTTGATTACTTATATCACTATTGATTTGAGAGGACCAGTCATATCCTGAAGGCTTAGTTGTCCATTTCTTATTTCTGTGTAGATTCAGGCGTATATTTGCAGAGACGGTTCGGAAATCGGAAGCTACCCCTTTAAAAGAGTTCACAGTTCAAAGCGCTATTTACCCACTCTTATTTATGAATTTATAATCTAGCTGTGGTTAAGAGTCATTTGAATTGGAGTAGGCTCATATTTTTTTGTTTTGTTTTGCTGTTTTTTTTACTTCTTTTTTTAATTTAGTGTTTAAGCGTAAAGTCCAACTTTCGATTGAAAAGCCTCTCAGATATTTCTTATTTCTGTTTAATGAGTTATGTAGGCAGAATTTATTTATATCTTAGCCAATATGAGTATTCATGTCTTCACCGATGATTAGAACGTCGTGTTTGAGAACGTGTCGGACAAGGGAAGATTGCTCGTTGCAGACGGTGATGGTGTCCGTTTCATCACTGGTATTGGTGTAACTGAGGCAACAGACAATCGTTGTGCAGGGAATTGCCATTCTCGGTTGGATTCTTTCAATGCTTTGTAGTAGTTTTAAGGCATGAAGACTGAGAAACATTCCTACACCTCCTGTAATGGTATTGACGGAATTCCTCCATGTAGAGTCCGAGACAAATGTCCATTTCAATATTTCTAGTTCACAACGGTAGAATCTATGTTCTTAAATGCATATGATGTGTGCTCGGCTGCAGATACTTTCAGCTCAGATAACTAATTTACTGTGTTTAAAGTCCTAATGTTGAATATCGTTATGTTGACACATAACGATATTCAACATTAGGACTTTAATTTATCAAATACTTTTGCATCAAAGTAATTTTTATTTGAGTTTGGGCTCTGTAGCTCATTTTCAAACACTAAGGCCAGATCTCAAACCTCAGCAGAAGGAACCTCTTGTTTACCTGCATGAAAGGCGATGCGTTTTGGGCGTACGTTTTGTCGTAGAGCCATGGTAATCTTTCGTTGGCTGTTTTTTCCGCGTTCATGGACGCCACTATTAATGATTAGTATCAATGGTTTCCTAACTTAACTATTTGATACTGGCCGTTGACCTATGAGGTTTTACCACACAGCATTTAAGATCCAACGTTAACCCAACTTTGGGTTCTTCCGCCTTACTTCACATCTACCATGCTGCACCCCATGGTTTCCATTGCCATATACTTGTGTGACTCGTAAAATACAATCTTACTTCAAAAGCTGGTATCCATTGACAAGCAAGACAAGATAACTCAGTTTGTTATGAAGAAAAATGTCCCCATTTCCGTCCTTAAGTTTTAGATTAGTTAAATTACAGCTATCCTATTTTAGCTTGATAAGTTATATGCGGAATTATCGCATTCTATTTTTGCACTTTGAATCAATTTCTCCATCATATTTTTTTCTGGGTTTCCTCATGTGATTGAATTATTTATATTTTTGTGGAATTTTTTATTTCATTTCTATCATATTTTTGGGCGCCTTTATTTTTCTTTAAAACGGGACTCGTGAAAGAGAATAAAAGTGAAGCTACCAGGAGAAGCAAGAAACTTTTTCTTTTATAAAATTCAAAGAATAAAACAAAAAAATGTATTTCTCTGTTAGTTGAAAGTCTAAGTGAATAAGTCTCACGCTACATAATGTAAGGATTTTTTAAGTATGAAAGACAAAACAATTAACAGCATACTTCTTCGATTATGCAACGTTATTAATAAACAAAACACAGATGGATAAAAAGCGGCATCTTCCCCTTGCCCCAAGAAGGGTGCCCTAGAATCACTAAGAACTACCGCTTTGCTTCTCAATCATATTCAACCTGAAATCGACAAACTTTATAGGAAAAATGAGAATGGTTTTCGAATAAACCGATTCATAGCATCTCAGTTTCTGACAATCCGTCGAATCATCGAAGGAATGCGAGCAAAAATATCGTAGAGTTCTCCAAAGTAATGAATTCCATACACAAGGAAAAGATGGAGCAAATATTTCTAACATTGTGGTCTCTCCAAAGAATCTGTTATAGCTATAATGATGCTTTACAAAAATACGAAAGCAATGGTTCAATCACCTGATGTCGGCCCTGACTTTTTCGACATTGTCGCTGGAATCTTTCAAGGATATATAGTGGTGCCATATATGTTTATAATTTGCCTTGACTAGGCCCTTCAAAAATCAAAAAAGAAAATGACTTTGCACTAAAAACAAAGGGCAAGAATTAGAGGATATCCCACAGAAACTATGACAGACGCAGACCGTGCAGATGATCTAGTACTTCTCTCAAATACACCTGCCCAAGCTGAAACCCTGCTTTATAATTTAAGCAGCTGGGGGCACAGGCCTCAAGGTGAACGCAAATAAAACAAACTTCAGGTGTTTTAAATAAGAAGGAGCTAACTCTACATATTGTGGCAAGTCTCTAAAATTCGTAGACAAGTTCACATACCTGAAAGTGGTGTCAACATACACCTATTGATAGGTTATCAATCATATGGAATCTTCAGCAAAATAAAAAGAGATTTCTTCCAAGCTGAGGCTGTGTCCGTACTACTGTATGGATGCACCTCATGGGCGCTAACAAAACGTATTGAGAAAAAGCTAGATGGGAACTACTCAAGAAGGCTACGCGCTGTTTTGAACAAATCCTGGAAGCAACACCCCACAGAACAACAGCTGTACGGCCCCTTACCTCCCATTTCAAAAACCAGTCTCCTTTTGAGTTTTACACATAGATGCACCAAAGTTAGCCGCCCAGGAAAAACTTATTTACATCATCTCTGTATGGACACCAGGTGTAGTTTAGAGGACCTGCCAGAAGCGATGGATGAAAGAGACATATGTCAAGAGAGGCAGCTTGACTTGATGAGGATTTCAAACTCAACTTCACAGCAGCAATAATAAAAAAAAATTATACTCAAGATGACTGGTGAATGATAGAAATGATTTTTCAAAGGGATTAGATTTTATTAGTCGATTGCTATTATAATGTTCCGACTTAGAGAATTATAGAATTTCCTTAATGTAACTTAATAGTATATGAGGTTTGCATTATTCCTCAACCCAATCATCTTAATTTATCAAGAGAGATTGCAATTAAAACTTTCCCTTTTTTATGTTTTGGCAGTTATTTGTAATATAAGAGAAAAAAAATTGAGGAAACTTTTGAATAATTTCAGGGTATTGTAAATTGAAATATCATGACCAGAAAATCCGACAAACACCTGTGGGTGACATACGGAAACGCTGGATAGCTGTTTCGACCTTATTAGGTCTCATCAGCTGGGTATACCGTGTATATCGCCACTAGAGATCGAACTAGCGACCACAGAATGCAGAGCTGAAACTCTACCAATGAGCTACAGGGGTAAGATGACGGTATACCCACCTGATGAGACCTAATAGGGTCGAAACAGCTGTCCAGTGTTTCCGTATGTCGTGTGCAGGTGTTTGTCAGATTTTCTGGTCAATGTAATCAATTCACTCCTCTACTTAAAGAAAATGTACATAAATTTCAGGGTAATTCTAAAATTAATAACAAAAATAGTTTCGATAATTCAGTCTTCTGTATGTAGATATTATACAAAGATCATTATATAAACTTTTTAAAAAATAGGAGGTGTCAAGAAGTTTCATATGAACTATCAATTTATTTAATTACATGATATATGTTAGATGATAAGTGAGGATCACCGAAAGATACAACATGTAGATCATCACATAAGTTTTAAAAGTAATAGGACTTCTTAAGAGGTTAACCATGAATTTTCTCTTAATTAACTCGAGTAATTACCCTTTAAAATGCAAAGCAGACAATAACCTGACCAACAGCAGAGCTCGAAAACATTCAGAAGAGCTAGAATTATTGAAAGATACCAAAAAAACAAGGTAACATAAACTTTAAAAGACAGGAGTTTCAAGTGCTTAATTATAAACTATCAATTGGTTTATACACTAATATTATGATACAGATATGACTGGGTTAGATGGTATCAGTCAGAAAGAAAATGCAATGACCTCACTGTAAGTTACTAATAAAGAACATCAAGGCACAAAATAATATTCAAGATGACACTTGATTTTTCAAAGGAATTAGATTTATGTTCATAAAATAGTTTGAGAGATTAATTTTAACGGCATGTCAACCTTCATTAATGTCATTTGGAAAAGGCATGAATCCATCTTTTCTTGCACCCTTCAAACTATGTGTCAATAGTTGGGTACGCTGGATTCTCTAACTTTGGTAAGGCAACCAGCCTAGGAGAAGGAAAACTTTCAAACCAGTTGTTCTCCGCTAAAATTTGACCTTGTGTCTCAACCTGCTTGTGCAGAGAAATTCGCTATATACATAAACCTCTCATATACACTGGCAGTGTAACGATTATCGTCGTAGAAAATGGACACAGTGACCCGTGTTCAAATCCTGGATGAGATTGTTTCACAAATTGCCAAAATCCTCCAAATTGCCAAGTATGGGTAAATAGTAGAGCAGACTTTAACGTTGGAATGGCAACCAGTCTTGGAGAAGGAAAACACTGATTTCAAACCAGTCAAATTTTGCTTAAAATTGACCTTGTGTTACATCCTGCTTGTGCAGAGTGGTTGGCTAAATACAAAAACCTCTTATATACATTTATATAGTTTTATTTTTGGTTACGGAGTTTCAGTATAGAAAAATTTGGTAATAAATAATATCTAATAATAACTATTTTGATAGTATAATATCTCATTGTAAATGATAAAATGTTGATATATTTGATTTAGAATGACATTTATTCTTTATTAAAAAAGTGAGGGAGAAGTGCTTTTAGAAAGACAATAGTATATCTCTCTTTCTCTCTCTATCTCTCTGTCTCCCTCCCTCTCCCTCTCTTTGCACATATATATATATATATACATATATATGTGTGTGTGTGTGTGTGTGTGTGTGTGTGAATGAGTGAGAGAGAGAGAGAGATAAAAGCAAATTTTATGGTGTCATGATGAAGATAAATCCAAGGAATCTGCTAATCTTTAAAATAAAAAATAAAAAAACTTGTGGTTGTTTAGAAATTAACAGGACAAAAAAAATTCCTCTTGACAGTCCAGTCCTTGATGTTATATCTAAAACCTGGAACGCTGGTCTCTCTAACTTAAAAAAAATTGAACAAGAATATTTTAGAACTTTTTCTTTTTCTTAAGATGAACAATAACGTAAAAACAAGTATTGTAAAAAAAATTGGAAAAATTCAAAGAGTTGGAAAACAATTAAATTTAAAAACTATTTAAAAAATAATTTAAATAGAAGAAAAGAACAATGACAAACGGATCAAAGTTTGGATCAGAATTTACAATTTAAGACAAAGAATTAAAAAACAAAACAAAACAAAACAAAAACATAGGTACAAATGGACAAAATATTCATTTTTACAATTCTTTTATAAGTTCAAAGACAAAGTTTCCTTAAAAGAAAAAAGTAAGAAGAAATCTGAAGGAAAAAAAACAATCTAGTAAAGAAGCGTATTTAAGTTTTGGAAAAAGAAAGGAAAAGAAAAAGAACAAAAGAATAAAGAGACAGACAGATGGAGAGAGAGAGAGAGAGAGAGAGAGAGAGAGAGAGAGAGAGAGAGAGAGAGAGTGAAGAGTTGAATTCAGGCAAAAACACCCAAGAGACCAAATAACACTCGAAAAATCAGAAAATCCGAAGATGTTTTATGGATCATGTGATCTGTGAAATCTGTGACGTCATTTAAACCAAAGTTTCTGACAGAAAATTTCCAACTCTTTGTCATCTAATACACGTTTGCTTTTGTTTATTTGTATATTTCTTTTTGCTTTTTATTTCCTTATTCTAAATCGTTTTTTTTTCTTTTTGAAGTTACTGAAACACTTTGAATTTAGTTGATGATTGTTCTAAACACACACACACACACACACACGCACACACACACACACACACACACACACACACGCACACACAACAACAACAACAACAACAAATAAGAAAATTATCGAGAAAACCATCGGAAACAGATAAGGACAGTGAAATGAAAGGAAAGTGGCGTTTTTTCATCAAAGCCAAAAACCAAAATATTCCATATCGTTTTTTTTCTTTTTTTCCCACTTTTTTTTTAAGTACCTGAATCAGGTATACAATAACAACCAATCGTCTACAACGTTCAAAATTCTTAACTTCCTCGTTCAGCTTCTGTTTTCTATACATTGGGAACATCAAGAATTGGTGTTTGGAAAATGTAAATACCAATCTGTATAATATAGTTATATCTATTCATATCAATATATTCATGTTTCTACCAGACTATCAATATATATGTCAATATTTGAGATTTTATCAGTTTATCTCTGTATCTGCTTCTAGTCATATCTCCGGCAGACTATTTGTATCTTTATCAATCTAGTAAGCTACCTCTCTCTCTCTCTCTCTCTCTCTCTCTCTCTCTCGCTATTTATCAATCTCTCAATATATATATATATATATATATATATATATATATATATATATATATATATCCAAGAAAATATAGTTTAAAATAGACTAAAAAAGAATCATCCAAGGGAATATGTACTCTGTATAATAGAGAATTTCCGACGGAATGTTCAATGCAAAAGGCTATCAAATATATAAATATTTTCAATATAAATTTATTTTGAAACTCACATGCAGAGTAAAACAAATTTTACAATAGAGACGAAAAAGAATTCCTTTGAATTTTGTAAATCCATGATGAATTTATTTCGATCCACAGATGTTATTGGGACCTCCTCTGTTTTCTATCTGAGGAGATCCCGATAACACTTGTTGATCGAAATAAATGTATCATGAATTTACAAAATTGAAAGGAATTCCTTTTCGTATCTATTGTAAAAATTATATATATATATATATATATATATATATATATATATATATATATATATATAGGACTGAAAAATGCCAAATAAATAATAAATGTTGTGACAGATGATAGCACTGAGAGCTGCCAGAAGTCACAAAGAAATATATGATAGCATATAAACTTGGAAATGCCCCAATTTTTTACATTTGATACAAAAAGAGAAGAATAACTGAAAATTACCTGAGATGAAGTATATTGTAAGGTAAAAATAAAAAAATAAAGTAAAAAAAAAATATTACCAATTTTATTCCGAAAAAAAAAACGCCTTTGCCGAACAGCTGACTTTATTTTAAAACGAAAAGAAGAAAATAATAAAACTTGGGCAAATATCGAAAAGGGGGAAACAAAAAATGAAAGTAGACGAAATCGCGGTAAATACGCCTGGGTTGGTAGGTGTTTTATGACGAATGAGCTTTTGTGGGTTTATATATATTGTAGAGGTTTATGGTTTTCACCTTACTTGGTGTGTTGATGGCGGACCAAATATTGCTGTATTATCATATAGTGCCCAATATCAATGATAAAGCTTATATATATATATATATATATAAGAATTGTTTGGCAAAGCTACGCCTAACAATTCTTCTTCTAACAGCACGTTCGCTTGAAAGAACACAAGAGACATTAGAATCGGTATCTTAAACAATGCACTATTTCAACACATCTTTTAATCAAATCATAACTTCGATTTCAATTCTGCAAAGATGCTCATTTACATCCATAATAAAAGATTAAAACGAATTTTTGTAGCCGCTGCTATTTCACTCTGTAATTCCCTAAATACTCATCCTGGCTTTTATAAGCTTTCTTCTTACTTGAGCAAATCCATTTTAAATAGCTACAATATATTCCATTTTTAGTTAATATATTCCACATACTTTCTCCCTTTGATTCGAAATCTTTCTCCATAAACAAACGGGACATAAATTTTTATCATTAAGGGTTTTCGGACTATTGTCTTCATCTTTATTGTTATTTCCACATCGTTTCGGCCGATATGTCCTCTTTGTCGAACTCGGGAACCTTCACGGGACTTCGAACTATATTCTTTATTGAATCCACGGGGGTTGCCTGTTCTGATTCTGGTACAGGTGTTAAGTATTCGTGTATTGTTACAGTCAGGATTGAACCCGCAACCTCCAGATGATTGTCTCCTTAGAAGCTTAGGGAACCAAAGCCTATAACCATTACGCCATGTATCCAGCTGGACAATTCAGTGTGAATTTTTGGGCCTTATAAACTTAATGTTCTTACTTGACTAGAATAACTACTATTATGAATAGTTTTTTACTTGTGCTCATATTCAGGTTTTTTTCAACTACCATCATTAGGGTAGGTTGATTTTTCACTTTTTTTTAATGTCAAAAAGAATAATGCACTGAAAGTTGTGTATATACCTATTAAATACTCATACCAAAAATTAGATCTGAATCTTCAACGGTTTTTTGGCATGAAAGATTTTGAATAAACACGTACTGAAAAGTCCTCGATTTTGCCAGATTTGGTCTAAATATTGATGTAAAAACCAAACAATTTCAGTATTTAAATTAGGAAATCTTATTTTATTTTATGGAAATATAATAAATAAATTATAACAAAACTTCAAATTGAAAATTGAACCCCTACCCCACTCTGCTTTACCTGTGTCGAATCTAAAATGCTATTATTCAAGCAGTAATATTCGAATATATTGAAAAAAAACTTTTTCCTGATAGGAATTGAAATACAACAAATAAACACATATGGAAAAACAAATAATTGTTTAATAATTTTTAATATATGGAATCAAATAGTTCCATATATGAGCCCTTAGATGAAAATGCTGGTCTCAATTGTTGGCACAAAACTTTTGCAAGTAAGTGCTGGTGCCTTGCTTCAAAGCCATACAAGGATTGAGAAGCCTCCGTTACTAACTTAACTGCCCGTTCCACACCTTGGGAATGTGAAGGGAAATCTGGCAAGTTAATCTTTTCACCAGTTAACAATGAATTCTGTAATTCATTGTCAGAAAAGTCTAGTGTGAGTGGTGGCTCACAGACTCCATTTACTGACAAATCAATTAAATCAGTCCAGTGCACAACTTTAAAGTTGATATTGGGATCTTTTAAAATCTTTTCTTGACTGTCTTCCCTCTTCTGAAAGAATATAAAAAATAATTTGAGTTTAATTTTTAAATGCAATTTGTTCTGCTTTAATAATATTTGGTGAAATCAGATGTAATCTTTAAAATGTTTCAATAAATTGGCACATGTACTTCAACCAGTTTTATATGAATAAATATAAATGTACCTAATGGCCAAAATTCTTTTTATACCCTCTTCTCTCACTTCAGGTTCATCAAATTTCACCATTGAAAATAAAACATTCTCCAGAAGTAATGCCTAGGCATTATACTGGAGGTTTTTTAATGTAATCCTTTGACCCTCAATTGGTTTCTTTTGTATCCTGTCAATCATATTGTAAATATAAATTTGCTGGTGATGGAACTTGTTACTTTTTTTTTATATCAAACCAACAAATAGCATAAACATTCACAATAAAATTTATCAAACTATATAGTTTGGTCGAAAGATTCTGTGGATATGCCCCACGAGTCCATAGGCACATGAGCCGGATGGCCAAAGTTAACCACCTTGCCTGGTTTAATGGACCAATTTTCCACGATGCAAATCTAGGGTCCATCTTACCTCTAGAAATACCAACTGTATATTCATAGAGTAGTCTTTGGTCACTACTAAGGCTATCCATATCTTTCATTCCAAAATGAAACTCCAGGGGATTCTCAACAGCTGAAAAAGATTTTGGGGGTAAATTATGGCAATCATTTGCACATAATTTACTCAATTGACCATTGAATGTAGTGTGGCTTTTTGTGGTGCCATCTAAATGTTTGAATAGAGCTCTAAATGGAAGTTCATTTTGATGTAAGGAGCAACCAATTGTGTGAAGATTTCTTGTTATTTTTTTTTCTAAAAGTGTAACAAGTCCACCATCACAGCTTGTATTTGCATTCGTGTTGTCAACAAGGACATCCTTAATAGTGTACCAGTTGCACCAATATCAGGAAGAACCCTGTGAGTCAAATATATACTCTCATTTGGTGTCTCCTTTGTGATTGTCAAGTGGCATTAGGTCCTTTGGCTTTTTTCAGAATTTTACTTCCATTTTCCTCCATTGATTCCTTGTAGTGTGATGTATCTTTTTCCTCCCATCAACTCCTATACAAAGAAGATTCTCCACATTTTCATTTTGCTTTTCATAGGCATTTGTTTTCCCTTTAGCCTTTGCTCTATTTTACATTTATCCATATAGATATTCTTTATATCTATATTAGGGATAAAAAGCCCTCAAATCCAAGAGCAAGGGTGGCTCCAAGATTAGAAAATATATCACCCCTAACTAACTCAAGAGTATACCTTGGAATTTTTGTGAGGTTATAAAGCACTTGGAGAGGACTATCTAGCTGTTTATAATCCTCTGTTTCATCACTTGGAGAAGATAAGTAAGAATGGGAAGAATCACCCTGAACATATAATGTTGAAGTTATTGGTGGGGATATCGTCATACTTTTTTGTTGGCCTTTTTGTCAGAGGACAAGTGCAGATGATGTGCTTAGTCTGGCAATTTTTTTGGTGCATTTGACATTAATATTGTCACAACTTAAAATTGGCAGGTTGCACGAACATGATGATATATCAAAAAATGTATCCAACTTTTCCTTCCAGAATTTTCTTTGGCCAGCAGGTAGATGTTTCCTACTTATTTGCTTTGCCTTCTGAAAGCCTAGAATTTTCACCTTGTTGACAACACTAATTTCCTTTAACAAAGGCAAATGAGGATTGACAGCCTTCCAAACATCTATCACATCCTTTGCTATTAATTTAGAAATACCTAAACAAGAAAGATGGGGATAAGTGTTCATTAAAAAATAGCTGTATTGAGTTATTTGTCGACAAGTTCCTGTCTCAGTTTTATCCAATGGTGATGGTAAACCTGAAAATTTAATTGCACCTTTATTTCGAGTGGAAACTCCAGTGTTTTTTCCTGCAATTTTTAATCAAAATATCTGTAAAAAGAATATATATATATATATATATATATATATATATATATATATATATATATATATATATATATATTGTCTGAAAATACACGAAGATGTTTTTAAAAAAATTGTAAATAAATTTCGAAATTCATTTTAAAAAAAAGTAATAATGTTACTTACTAAACAATAGTATTGTACGGTTTAGTTCCAAAATTAACGCGTAAACACTAAATTTTAAAACAAAAATAAATTACAATAATTATAAAATGTTTAAATATTTTAATAGTATGTCTACTTTGCGAAATATATATATTTGCTTTAATTATAAGGGTAAAAAACATAAACAAACCGAAGTACTATTGAGAGATATTTACCAGCGGTGAAAG
>CAUZXS010006365.1:0-42500 GCA_963585895.1 Sepioteuthis lessoniana
GAATATATAACAACTGGCATACATGAAGCACTTCCATTGATTTAGATGAAATTCCTTATATATTCAAAACGCTAATAATCCACACCCATTGTCTTTGGTCATCGACAGTATATATATATATATATATATATATATATATATATATATATATATATATATATATATATATATATATATATATATATGTGTGTGTGTGTGTGTGTGTGTGTGTGTGTGATTAAATTATAAAAAACGCATTTTGTCTATATAAATCTATTAAGATCCTTTCAAGTTTTCTGAGAAGTGTTTTGGTTTCACGTGGGAATTTGTGGATGAATTTACCAAAATTGTCCCGAGCGCTTTCGGGCCTTTCATAGGCCATCATCAGGGGTTGCTTGCACGTGTAAAGAGTGTTTTTAAAGAGTTTTGAAAGTTTTTGGTCCTATGAAAGGTTCGAAAGCGTTCTGGACAATTTTTGTAAATTCATCTACCAATTCCAACCCGAAACTAAGACACTTATCAGGAAACTTGAAAGGATCTTGATAAAATTATATAAATAAAATGTGTCTTTATTATTTAATCAAACATGCTTAAATGAAAGACCACCGCTTAAGTACACACACACACTCATACACAGATAGATAGATAGATTGATAGATAGATGTATAGGAAGATAAATTGTAAATAAGAAAAGTGCATAAAAGTGCTCACAAAATCAATATGTTTGATTAATGATTTTTTCTAATATTTCAGTCAAACGTTTGTATGATCACGAAGTAATTTTAACTAATGAACACCAGGAGAGTATACTTTGATTATTCCTGGTTATATATATATATATATATATATATATATATATATATATATATATATATATATATATATATACCCACGGAAAAATGTATAAGACCTCCCTCAAAAATGAAGAAAAAGATTTTGTTTACAATTTTTTAATTTTGAAAATCAGATGTATGAAAGATAAGGCATAAAGACAATTAAATTTGAAATATGAAGAAATTTCAATCCATTTTTATATGTTTATTAGAATTTATGTTTAAGTTGAAAATTTTGTTTTAACGTAAATATAAGACTAATAAGCAGATTTATAGAATTTAAAGGCAAATTTTTTATTTAATATTTTGTTGATCCACTGTTAGCTTTAATAACCGCAAAAATTCGGCTAGGCATACTCTCAACTAGTTTCTGAAGTAAGTTGAACCTGAGTATTTTCCCATGCGTCTAAGATTGCATTTTTGAGTTCAGAAACTGCTGAGTACTGTCGACCTCCTTCATAAACTTTTGCAACAATCAATCCCCACAAATTTTCTAATTTTCAAAGGTCTGGAGAGCACGCTGGGTGGTCAAGAAGTCTTTTTTTTCAGGCAAGTACTTCTTTGTTATTGATATATTATTGACAGAATCATAATCTTGCTGAAAAATCCATTATTCTCCACATAGACGACGCCCTTCTTGTGCGAGAGATAAGCCATTTAGCTTCTTCACATAATCTGCTGCTTTTTGTCAACTGCAGAAAAAATGTAGCTTAAGTTTTCCTGAAGATGAGAAGTACCCCCCCCCCCACATAACAGATCAAAAGAGATCAAAAGAGATATATATATTTTGGCCGCATTTCTTCATTGCTTCATATTTGATTGAAAATTATTGAAATTTTTTTCTACATATATTTTTGTTAATCTTTTCGAGTTGTATTGATCTGATGATATTTGGCAGGAATGGGTTTATAAACCTTCTATAACACTGGTTTACAAAAATAAATTTTTGGTCTGAGGCAAGAATGGGGATAGGTGTTTTTTGTTAATTTGGGTGTGCTGAATTCAAATTTAATAATAGTTTTGAGAAACAATTCAGGGCGGCCCCAGATTTTTCCCAGCAGTTTATATATATATATATATATATATATATAAATGAAAATATAGAAACATGAAAATATACGAAATTCTCAGAGGAAATTTTATTTATAATTTGAATTATTTGTCAGTGTTCAACGTTACGGTTTTTAAACCTTCACCAGGGCGTATGAATTTTTAATTGAAACGAAAAAGATGAGAAAGTTTCAAACATTCTATTTCCGTTGGTGGCGTTCTGTTTCAAATTTATGGGACGTAATTAATGTCCGAAAATTTATTTTGAAAATGTAACGTATTTCCTTAAAAAATCATATTACATCAATCAATCAATCTAAATCTATATATATATATATATATATATATATATATATATATATATATATATATATATATATATGTTCTTCTTTATATGTATATATTGATAGATAGACCGATGGGATATGATTTTTTTCATACGCCATGATGGAAATTTAAAAACCTGATTGTTAAGGTTAGTAAATAATTCAATCCATAAATAAAATAAAAGAAGACCTTATGCTTTTTCATATTTGAACATATTCATAATGCCGTATTAATTTGCAGTTTTTCAGATTCCCCCTATATATATATATATATATATATATATATATATATATATATATATATATATATATATTGATATACATCCTTAAGTCTGCAGATAATTATTTTACGTCACTCGCAGGGTCTTGCGATTGTTTCTTAAAAATATAAATACACATTTTCTCTCTCTCTCTCTCTCTCTCTCTCTCTCTCTCACTCTCTCTCTCTCTCTCTCTCTCTCTCTGTGTATGTGTATCTCTATCACAATCTCTTCTCACTCTCTTTCATACACACACACACAATCTCTCCTTCATACAATCTCTCTCTCATATACATACACACACATAAACGCACCCACTTTCTCCCTCACACGCCCTCTCACACATAAACATATTCTATATCTCACACAAACGCATACACACACGTTATCTCTCTTTCTCTTTCACCCCCCCACACGTACTTACACACACACACACACACACACACACACACACACACACACACACACACACACACACACACACACACACACACTCCCTTTCTCTCTCTCTTTCTCACTCACTCTCTCTCTCTCACACACATACACACACACATACACGCTCTATTTCACATACGCACATACACGTGCACACAAAAACATACACATGTATGTATGTTTGTTTCTAGATTTTAGTAAATCTTAAATATTAAGAATGCACTGTCTACAGTAGAAATAGTTTCCAAATATATTTTTTAAAAAAGCCATTAAATATTGATACACAGTTTTATTAAAAAGACATTTTATTGATGTGAGTTGTATACAATTCTTTACAGAACTTAAATATATCTATATATACACAATCTTTTCAGCTTTTCTAGACAGAAATCACGAAATGATTGATCTCCAAACCACATAGACTTGGTAGTTACAACATTTTGTATCATTTCAACTATTTCTGTAGAAATCTCACTAGAATTTGGTGAGGAACTTGCAACTCTTAATTCCATAAATATTCTCCTTTTTTTTTCTTTGAAGACATATTTTTAATCCACTAGATACGTTACGGGACACTATGTCTGGCAAAATAAAACGTGGGCTGTTAACCACAAATCGATGATTTGTATCGAATTTTTTCCTCATATATGTTTATATTTACATAGTTAGCCGAAAAACTTTATAAAAGATATATATATATATATATATATATATATATATATATATATATATATATATATATATATTAAAATTTTGAATTTAAGGTAAGTATTACTGTAATCTTTGCTGATGGTTAATAGGAATTGTAGTAATTCCTTAAATTATTGTTAAATCTGAAGAATTAAATTAAAATGCAAGTTAAAATGTCAGTTAATTTACTCTAGAAAGTGAATTTGAACCTAGGTCTAGTTACTGTATTATGATTCCGACTAGTAACAAAAGAAGAATTGGAAGTGGGCGAAATGGGGGAGGAAACTCTTCTCCCCTCTTCAACCCCCTCACACTCTTCCCTCCTATGTCCATTCTGGTGGTAATAATTATATCCATTGCATCTGGAGAAGTCCTGTTAAATTTGGTTTTATTGATTCATATCAATATCCATAGCAGGATGGAAATAAATTTATAATCCTAATGTGACCGAATTTTGTTTTTCTTAAAGATATATATATATATATATATATATATATATATATATATATATATATATATACAACGTACTTACCATAAATTGCGTCTATTTAATCCAGTGGTTTTCAGACTTTTTTGCCACCACCCCCTTCACTGCCGGACCAAAATGCCAGCGCCCCCACCCTCTTCCAACGAAGGCCAGAACGACGGTAATGTTAACTGTTATAAGAATTGGTTGATTCTTCAATCACAAACAGTTTGAAGAGTATAAAAAAAAACAATTTTAACAAACAAAAATGGTTAACATTTAATTTTCAATCGCAAACACATTGAACTGAACATGAAATAAATTGTAAAACGAAACGGGTAATCATTAACAACTACCCTGCTTAATGAGATGGGTGGGCTTGGTGCAGTGCTATCAAACTCAACATTAGGATGAAGGTTTTTCGGGAGCAGTCTCAGATCATCACGCTCTGTTAGGTTGAGTTTGTTTCTTTGTTTGGTGAGGAGCCTGGACACATCGCTGAATCCCCTCTCAGCCAGGTAGGAAGTCGGAAAAGCAATGAAAAACAACTTGATGTCTTTCCATAGGGTTGTGTAGCGTTTTGTGATCGCTGTTTGCATCTAAAAGGCTTGGTAAGAGGTTTTGAACTTTGGTTTCAGATCCTCGTCATTTTGCAAACTTACAAGTTCCTCTTCTAGATGGGTTGGCACCTCTGTGCTGGGTTCAGTAAACGGATCGATAACCCAACCAGGGATTTCAAGAGAAATTGAATCTGACTGACATATCCCTGTGGAGTTCCGCTAAATGAGCGCAGTACACGGCAATGTCATCGTCCTTCACTCCTGTTTTCTTCTCCAAGTCAAACAAACAAGGAAACTGGCGGAATTCGCGGCGTCCAAGGTTCCTGCTGTAGAGCTGTAATCTTGAGAGGAATGCCGAGAGGGCGGACTTGGCTTTGATTAATGAAGTCTCATCACCTTGGAGCTGCAAATTCACTTCAGTGAATTTGGAAAAAAATTCAGTGAGGTAAGCAATATCTTTCTTACTCGATTTCAGTTTGTCGTAAAGCTCAGGGTTGGATTCTTGAAAAAAAAATCCAGAACACTGTTAAACAGTGTGTAAAACCTTTTTAAAATGTTACCTTTCGACAACCCCCTAACTTCTGTATGGAGAAGCAGGCATTGAAAATCTTCGTCATTTTCAATACACAGCTGATGGAACAGTCGAGAATTGAGAGCATTCGCTTTGATTTTGTTGACTGCAGTAATCACAGTCGATAAGGATTCATGTAGCTTCTCACTCAAATTCTTTGCCCCTAAGTGTTGTCGAGGGATCACACAGTGAACTGTGAGGACTTTCAGAACAGCTTTTTTCAAATAACTTAGAAATCCACGGTGGCGACCAACCATGGACGGGGCGCCATCTGTAGCATATGAGACGATGTTTGTCAGTGGAATGCTTTTTTTTCCTGGAAATAGTACTCCACAGCTCGATACACTGATTCTCCTCTGGTATCTGTTTTCAGGAGACGTGCAAACAATAATTCTTGACACAGTGACCCACCTTGATGAAGCGTACATATGCGAGAAGTAACGATTCGTTTCCCGGAAGAGTGGATTCGTCCAATTGCAAACTGAACTCAGTTGCATCAACATCTTACTGAGGGTCTCTTCAACGTTTTCAGCCATTTTGTCTGCACTTTGTTGAACTGAGTTGTCATTGAGAGGAATCGATTTTATGACTTGTTCAGGAGATTTATGCAAGACTGTTTTAATAACCTCTTTAACTGCAGGCAGAATCAGTTTTCCAATAGTGTGGGGCTTGCCAGCTTCCGTTATAAGCAAAGAAATGTAAGAAGCCTTCAGACCGTCATCTGAATTTTTCGATGAGGAAGTAAACATATTCATTGTTTTTCGCTTCAAAAATTGATCTCGAAGATATTGAAAGAACGCCAGTGTTTTACCAGATTTATCGGGATGAATTTTCTGTAAATGTTCGAGGAACCTAGACGGCTTCATTACTTCATTAGAAAAGTTTCTCTCACAATCTTGTGGATTGGTCGGTGATTGTAAAAATCCATACTTCAAGTACTCCACATAGTATTGCCTACACTTCTTTTTCGATGCTCCTGGGGTTGCCATGTATGTATGCTGCCCTCGCCAAATGTTGATAAACATCTTGCTTAGACAGCCAGAATAAACTCGGACTCACGCATAAAGGAACACTAACTAATTCCAAAATTATGAAAGAGAAATTTATTCCAACGTGAGACAGGTAAATTTCTGAAATGAAAAATAAAAAAAAAAGAAGTTTTCACTGCGACGAAGGGGAAGAAATAAGTAGAAATTTCAGGAGTGAAAGAGAAAGGCAAAGAAGAAAGAGAGGAAGGGAGGGAATGTAAGACGACTGTAGCAAGTCGAATTTTAGTTTACTACTAAGTAATAAAGCGGGTAAAAGCGAGACAAGTAGCATGGTAAATAGGAATAATATTCCGATAATATTCAAATTGAAGGGAACAAGTAGGAAGTAAACATGGTGAGATAAGACAAATGTAACATACCAGAGTCATGTTGAAGGGGTGACTAAAGCGAGAAGGAAACAATGCGTGTTGTCGGGAAGAAAAATGTCTGGCAGAATGATTGAAAGTCCTGCCGAGAAGAATAAGTCTTGTAGCTTTCACGATGCCGAGAGTTTGGGATTAATTAATAAAGAGAGGATAAACTCCGAAGAGCCGAGCTACGGCAACCCGAAATAGAAATTAAGAAGTGGAGAAGAAATGAGAAATAAAAGTAACGAAGTTAAAAAGGGACAGAAAGTTTAACGTCGCAGCGAGAAAACGGGAAGTAAACAAAGGGGAAAGCGGTGACCAGGGAAAATTGTCCCTTATGAAGAGAGTTCTGGATACAGACTTGACACGTACATCTAGTTGCAGCGACTGGGGGACGCTTAATTAAATCACCCTGTTTTTCCGGACTTTCTAACAACACCAACGTCACATTTTACTGTAATTGCTCCAACGCCCCCTTCACAATTTCAACGCCCCCATCCGACTGCTTACTCGCCAGCGCCCCTCTGAAAGTTCATATCGCCCACTTTGAAAACCACTAATTTAATCCATCCTCCAAGACCGAGGAATACAGCGATCGATGAATGTTAAACTTTGCTAAATTTATGTTATATATTTCCAATTCTGGAAAGCCTGTTGAGACGATACCCAGTCGGCTGAGGCCGTTGAATACATCAACAGTATCTCTGCAGTGTCCTGATAATGACACTAAACAATCTGACTGTGAGGCTTCAGTAATGCTGTAGCTTTAGGGAATGCAAAGTACCCCTTTATTGCCATCACTCCCAGGTCCACTCGGGCCTGGAGTTGTAGCACCTGACATTTAAACTGTTTATTTAGGCTAAACGGAGTTATTTAGGATATAACAGTTTTTATATTTAATTGTGTGTAAACAAAAACTGTACTTAGGCTAAACTGAAATCTTTAAGACAGAATTGTTGACATTTAAAATGTATTTATGCTAAATTGAATTGTTTGAAAAGGAACTGTTTTTAAATTTACATGTGTGCTGCTTTTACTTTCAAATGTATGTAAACAAAAAAACTGTACTTAAGCTAAATTGAATAGTACTGTACGATAATTTAACTGTGTGCAAACAAATGACTATTTAATTGAATAGTTAGTGATACATAGCAAAACATGGAACCATTTAATTTTGACATGATAAACTGAATTGTTTGAACTACTGTAATTTAAACTCTACATATGCTAAATTGAATTGTTTGAAATAGAACTGTTTAACCAAATTACTAATTGTACATAAACAAAAAAAAAACTGTATCTATGCTAAGATTAAGTTAAACTATTCAGCGGTATGCCAAAAAAAAAGAGCCCAGGTTTGTTTATCCACAAAATGTGTTTAGAAATTATGTATCTAATATGTGTATGAAAAGGATTTGACATTAAATAACCTACAATGGTTGAAATGCCATAAAAAAAAACAAAAAAAAACTGTTGAGATGTTTATATGAGGAAATGTTTCGAGACATTGGACAAGCTATCTTTCTTATCTGACAAATGCGATTACATCCAGATCCCAGGACGAACCATCTTGCTATTTCAACAATTTTCCATCACTAAAGGCCAAAGACACAAATCATTTCAACTGGGAAAAAGAAATTATAAAAAGGGAAAGAGAAGGGGGAAAATAATATTATTATTCTGATTGATAAATGAATAAATAGATAGACTGAGAGATGGATTATCATAACTTGGATTTCAGCGAGTTGTATATTAACTAGAAAAAACACGCTTTACTTTTTCGCATGGTCTTCCAAAACTGATACCATTGAACAAACACATTGATACAGATACACAGATAGACAGGTATATATATATATATATATATATATATATATATATCTTTAAGAAAAAACCAAAGACCGGTTAATTTAGGATTATAAATTTATTTCCATCCTGTTTTTCAGTTTCTGGTGTAAACCAATAGCACGAAGAAAAATATAACAGGACTTCTTCAGATCCAATGGATAAATAAAACAGAATAGACACGTGGGGTGGAGGGTCTTTGTTTTTTTCTTAAAGAAATATTGCTCTGTAAAAAAATTACATTGAGCTCTCCACCAGGAAAGCTTAAATGTTCAGCTTCTGAATGATTTTCTTGTCCTGAAGGAATTACTCCCAACTCTGGTTTAACTGGACCGAATAATACTATATATATATATATATATATATATATATATATATATATATATGGGTGGGGTAATATGTTTTTATGTGCATTCAAATATGTCTGAGCTGGTTTGTTTTACTGAAGACCACAGAGGAGGTTTGTTTAAAGAATTTTAAATCATTTTTATCTTGTTATTGTGTCGGATTAAAACACTCCTTCTCTGTGGTCGTTTTAATATATGCTTGAATTAAAAATTACTTCGAATATATGAATATATATATATATATATATATATATATATATATATATATATATATATATATATATATATCGTATTCTGTACCGACATTTTTAAAGCACATCCAATTTTCAGCTTCTTCCCAGGTGCATACAAATAAGCTATTGTTTAATTTCCTTCACATCATTTCGTCCTTGTGTGATGTTGTTTTTAAACCACCCATTTTGTCATGTTAAACAAATCTTTTCCCATTATATTGCAAGTCTTTCGTTGCCCTATTTTATAAGGGCGTGTTTAGTGCGATCGTCGAAGTCAAATGAATTGCACATCCTCAGCCAGTATTCAATGGAGTTCTTCCGACCACACCTTTACAGGAAGGTAGAAAAGCTAAGAGAAATACAAAGAATAAATGTGAACAAAACGTTTCGACAAAATGTTGGTCGGATTAAAGGAAGAGGTCGAACAACAAGACTCTTATCTGTAAATCGGTTAAAAATGCGCGTCCAGTAACTATGGGCGATTTATTATGGTTATCTCGCCTTGTCGATGGTGCTTAGAATACGCTGGCTGCATCCCCTGTAGGTGGGTAAGACATACACTTCCCCTCTTAAAAAGTGAGGGTGTTCTGGTATGACACACGGGTCTCTCGAATGCAAGAGATCCATTGAGTTAGATTTTGTTTCTTTTTTTAATAGTATATTAAACCTCGAAACTTATTTGATGCCAAAGGTTTGGTTTGGTTTGTTGGGTTCCATTGCACATCAACCCTTGTAGGCTACTTAATGCCAAATCCATTTTTATGTAAATAATCAGTTCTATTTAAAACAATTCAGTTTAGCATGAGTACACAGTATAATTGTCAAAACATTTCTATTTCAAACTATTCAAGCAGTTATATATAACAATTCAGTTTAGTGTAAATACAGTTTAAATGTCAAAAAATAGTTCTATTTGAAATAAATCAGTTTAGCACAAGCACGCAGTTGAAATGTAAACACGGTTCAATTGTCAAAAAACATTTCTTTTTCAATATATTCAGTTTAGCATAAGGATGCCGTTAGTCCTATTTAACCCATAGATAGGGCCCTATCAGGTGCTACCACGCCGGGCCAGAGTGGACCTGGGAGCAATGGCAATGAAGGGGTACTCCGTATTCCCAAAAGCCCCAGCATTACTGGGCCCTGTTTAGTGTCATATCCAGGACACTCGTTGGGCGGGGTGTCTTACCCCTCTACAGAGGTGCAGTCGGTGTATTCTACAGCCCCAGCCGACTGGGCAATTTAATGCCAAAGTCATCCATGGAAAACGGTAGTGGTACTATTGAAGATCAGTTGGAAGATCAGGGTGTTCATACCGTTCCCAAGTCCAAATGTGAATGCAATAGCGCGACTGAGGTTCGAATTCATTTACTACAATATCACAGTCCAGCACGTTAGCCACAACGTTTCTAGGACTCTTACTCATCGACCTTTATTTTTGGCTCTTGATTGGACCATAACAGAGTGAACCTGTGATTAATGGCGATGAAGTGTTAATCCACACTACGCACGAGCTCAGTCATCTAGGGCTGATGTAGAATATACAGACTATCTCCTCAGAGGGGTAAGCATATTTACCAACCCCTCCGTTCGGGCAGGATATGACACAAGGTCAATTTTTAAGCGGAGTTTAACTGGTTTCAATTCAGAGTTTTCCTTCTTCTAGACTATCTGCCTCACCAAGGCTGAAGAACCCTGTCTGTCCTACTATTTATCCATACCTGGAGGGAGAATAATTGGATTCATACCTTTCCCAAGGGTATTAGTGCTATGTGAAATGCAATCATTCTCGTCCAGGTTTTGAACTTGTGTTGCCGTGTCCATTTCCTACGACGATAACCATTACACCACGGGCACCTCTGCAGAGGGGTAAAAAAAACACTCACCCCACAAGTATTCTATCTATGACATTGAAACATCTGATGGCAAGGCTCCAGTATCTGTTCATTGCCATTGCTCCCAGGTGCTCTCCGACCCGAGTCCAATCAATAGGTCAAATACAACTGTTTGATTGGTTAGTTTCTTTGTTTAATGGCATATCAACCTTTGTAAGTCATTTAATATCAAAGCTATTCTCCAAGAAGAACAGTAGTGGTACTATTTAACCCATAGCTGGGAGGATAAGGGGGTTCATAACTTTCCGTAGGGTATTTACCCGAAAGTGAACGTAATAGCGCGACTGGAGTACGAACTTGCGTACTACAATTCCGCAGTCCATTGCTGTAACCATTACACCACGAGGACACCCCCACAACTGTTTGACATTTAAACTGATTATTATGCTGAATTGAGTTGTTAGAAATAGAACTGTTTTATTATTTAACTGTGTGTAAACAAATGACTGATGTTTAAGTGAATTGTTTGTGATACATTGCAATACTCACCCCCATTTACCTGTGTGTAAATGAATGAATAGTTCTGAATAGAATAATTAGTGTTAATTAGCAATACTTGAAACTCTTTAACTGTGTAGGTAAATTGAAGTATTGGTAATACATACCAATACTCTGAATCATTAATTGCGTGCAAATGAAATGATAAAGTTGAAATAGAATCATTAGTGTTAAATAGCAATTTTTTTTCCATTTCGCTGTCTGCAAACAAGATTAAAATTGAATAGAGGCATTAGTGTTACATATCCATAATCTACGAATACGTGAAATGTACATAATATATACAGATACGTAAAACGTTCACAATGTTCATAGAATGTTCATACACATAGAAATCCGAAAAACACGAAACACTGACGACTCTCTTTGGGTCCAGGTACCAAACTTTTATTTACCTTTTTGAGTTTAAGGTTTTCCGACATGAGGAGAGAGAGACACACAATTTCTTACTATGCTGACTGTTCGTACATCGTCAGCTCTCAACTCACTGATTTAACCAACGCACGGGCATCCTGTAGACCCCAACTGATCTCGCCTCGGCGAACTCCGAAAATCAACTCGCCCCGTCTAAGTCCAAATCTCTACTAACTGCTTTTTTCAAATCCCAAAATCCTCAGCCCGTCGCTTCCGGGCATGACGTCATTCACATCCCCAGTCTAATATCCAACCTGGGGTTTTTATTGTGACATCTGCGATTGTCACATCCTCCCCGCGAGCGCGTGAACACCTGCGTTAATGTCTGCCCCTACCCATGCACTAAGCCGAAAGGTTCTCCGCCTAACTAAACCGAAAGGTAAGATATACAAAACGAAAAATGATAATATAAAAAAAATCCTTCCGCAATTATATAACATTAGTTTTAGATAGCAATAATTGAAACTATTTAACTGTGTGCAAACAATTGCAATACAAGTGCGTAATCGAATTGAATCTATTTTAAAAATGAAAGCACCAAAAAACTATTCACGTACAAATCATGTGTATATCCATTTGAATGTGTGTACGCGAATGATTTAAATGTTAAAATGTTACTGTTACATAGCAATACTTGAAACCATTTAACTACGTGCAAACAAATGATTAATAGTGAATAGAATAATTTGTGTTAGAAATACTTGACACCATTTATCTGTGTACAAAAAATAAATGCGTTCAGACTAGTTTAAACATGTTATCAACAAAGTGGAAATCAAACCAAACGTGACCAAGTCGGATAGGGCTGCAGAATACACCGACTGCATCTCTGTAGAGGGATAAGACTTCCCCAACGAGTGTCGTGTATATGACACTTAACAATCTGAGGATGAGGTTCCAGTAATGCTGGAGCTTTGGTAAATGCAAAGTACCCCTTCATTGCCATCGCTCCCACGTCCACTCTGGCCCGGAGTGGTAGCATCTGATAGGGTCCTATCAATGGTTCAAATAGAACTAAACTGTTTACTTAAGCTAAACTGAATTGTTTGAGATGGGACTGATTTTACATTTAAGCTTCGTACTAATGCTAAACTGAATTGTTTGAAAGAGAACTGTTTTTACATTTAATGGGGTGTAAACAAGACTGAAGTTTTATTGAATGGTTTGTGATACGTAGCAATACTTGGAACCATTTAACTTTGTTGACTAAATTGAATTGTTTGAAATAGGACTGTTTATGCGTATAAAAATTGATTTGGCATTAAATAACCATCAATAGTTGATATGCCATAAAACTAAACCAATCGACTTGCTTTCAAATCATGTATACTTATATTCGTTTAAACAGGATTTGGTGTTAAATAACCTTCCAAAGTTGATATGCCATAAAACTCAACGAAATAACCAACACTAGGCAGATCGTCAGAAATAAAGCCTCACCATCAGATGTGGTTTAGTATTATACTCCCGAACCCCCCCTTTTGTTGGGGCATATCCTTATACATGAAATACAGTATTCTATGCCACGCTGAAGGGACATTAGTTATTGGGAAGATTGGTAAAATTGTCTGAGATACGAAAGATATTTATATTTTCATAATGATGAATTTCCAGAGATATTTCATAAATATTTTGATTTAAAGTAACCACATCTCTGATGCTGTGTTTTCTTTTTTCTTCTTTCTTTTTTATTTTCGTTTATTTTTATTTTTATTTATTTATTTATTTTTAGGGTGCTTCTTTGATGTTTGAAGTTTTTCAGTGGTCTTTCAAAAATATTAAACATGAAAAACTTATCAATTCATCTTGTCTGAATCAATAATTCTAATTTTAAATTGGTTTTATTTGCTGAGGGGGTCTTTTTTTCCTTTTTTTTTTTTTTTTTTTTTGATTATTGAAATTTGGAGTTAGATGAAAAATGATTGCTGAACTTTCATTGAATCTAAAATTAAGACATTTCTTTCATAACGTTTTTTTTTGGGGGGGGGGTTACACAGTTTTATCTACAGTTTCTCTTTGTTTTGTTTCTCCAATGTTTTCTGAATTAGTAACTGTTTTCCTTTCCATCTTTCTTAATTTATTTACACAATAATATAAAGTTTTCATTTTTGTATTTTATTTATTTATTACCCTTAGATTTACTTTAAACATGAAACATTATTTTACTCCATGCAAATATTTCTCACCTGTTTCAATGGGTGGTTTTTCACTAAAGCTTGAGTGACAGCAAGTCTACTCAGATCTCTTGGACCCTTCTGTGTATTTTTGCTGATTTTACCAGTGCTATAATCACCAAGTCAACTGGTGCTGTAAAATACGCCGACTGCATCTCTTACGCGGAGTAAGACCCCACAAAGTGTGTCCTGCGTATGACACTAAACTGCATCTAATGGTGAGGCACTAGGCATTAAGATTTACGAAATGTAGAGTACACCTTCTTTGCCTTAACTCTCAAATCCACTCTGACCAGGAGTGGTTGTATCTGTTAGAGTCCAAGCTTTGCGTCGAAGTGAACAATTCGATCATTTACAAGGGATTGTTATTATTAGTTATTTGAAACCATTTAGCTGTGGGCAAATCATTTATATCACAGAAGTGTATTTGATGAATAGTATAACCTATGTTCAATTCTTGAAAACATTTACAAACAAATGATTACTATTAAATAGAATTATTAGTATCCTTTCCAGCGCCATTAATACCTTAATAATACTTTAAAGGAGAACACACACCATGAAACTAGCGTAAATAATTCGCGAAAGAATATAATGGTCGTTCAAACCAAAAGAACACTAAATACACATTGTATGCAGTTTAAAAAAAAAAAAAAGAATAATGAATATAACTTATAAAAGTGTGTTACTTATAATCATCACCATCATCGTGTCGCATGGCTTGCACAGATTTCCCTACTCTTTCGTTCTCTCCGTCTGTCCCTATCATCCATCGCTCCTGGCAAGTCTTCCAGATTACATTAGCTCTGTAGAGACACAGTCTACATCCAGTAGACCGGCCCGGAGCGATAGGTGATACAGATAAATGGCGAAGGAGAGTGTTGTCAGTGTGACTTAATGCTTTATATATATCATCAAGTCACGCTGCTAGCATGGATTTCTTTGACTCTCTCACTCCACCCCTCTGTATCATCCATCGCTCCCATTAGGTCTTCTAGACAACACCCTGTGTCTGCACAGTACTGTTGTCGGTAAGTTCTCGGTGGTTAGCCAACATGTGAAGGAGTCCTTCGGAGAACGTCACGTTTAAATTAGCCTTTGCTTCTGAAGCAGTGTCCCGCATGTCTTGTTCGTTTTATTTGTATGAATTTAGATATGGGAAGTAAGTAGCCGTACAGCTGTTGTTTCGTGAGGTGTTGCTTTCAGGATTTGTTCAGTATATCTCGTAGCATTCTTGCGCAGTTCCCGTTTAGCTTTTTCTCCATACGTTTTGTCAGCATCTGTGTGGTGCATCCGTACAGTAGTATTGACATAACCACTGCTTGGAAGAAATTCTGTTTTATTTTATCGGATTGATCAGACTTCCATATAATCGGTAGCTGTCCACGCCTTCGCTAGGCGCAAATTAATATCACTTACAGTTGAGATGCTGCTGCCGAGGTACGTGAACTTGTCTACAAATTTCAGAGAACCGCTATTTAGACGAAAAATAAACGAACTTTGCAATTAACGTAAACAACTCGCGGAAGAAAATGAGTCATGTTCTGGCATTTAAAAAATTTAAAGAATATTTTAGTTTAAATTTGTAAAGAATAATAAATAGAATTAATAAAAACAGGGGAATTAATTTAATCAGAATTTTTCGTTATGACTATTTTATAATACCGAGTATATGCTTCTTTTTACGTTTTTTTTTTTTTTTTGTATTTTGGATTCATTTTTACTTCTTTTAACTCTTTCTGTATTTATCATACGCCCCACCAGCGTACGAATATGGCACAAGGCTATTTTAAAGGCGGGTTCTGTTGCAGGGATGAAGCCCACACGCGACAGGCAGTTTCAAAAATGCCTCAGGCCCCGTCGGCATTCCCTTTTTCGAGGCGCTTCAGGTGCCGGGCGATAAACCCAACCCCTCTAAAGAGTGTTAAAGCCTGAGGGACGGCCCCCTGAGGCCAGAGATATATCCAGTGGCAGAACCCACCCGAACGAACCGTGCAGCAAGCACCACGGCCGTTCGAGAGCGCCCCACCAACTGGGCAGAGTGCACAGCTTCTTTTAACTCTTACTGTTAATTTTAATGTATTCTATTTATTTTGAATATATATTTAAAGACAATTTGTTTGTTTAACGTCTTTTAATTGTGACGTAGATGACATTCGTTGAATTTATTTTAAGAGTGAAAAAAAGGTGTAACGGTAATTTTGATGCAGGTCGAAATAACATAAAGCAGGCTGTTATTGTATCTATGGAGATAGTATTTGTTTGTTTGTTTATTTGTTCAGGTGTTGGAGTCACATTAAATCGTTTCGCCAAAGCATAAAAGACATTCATCTCCAACATGTAAGAAGTAACGACTTTGATCACAGCTGATTATGGGGGAGAAGAAAAACATGGCAGCTCCTGGTCATCAGTGTTACTCGGGCTCAAATTTCTATCATAATTTACTATTTTGAATCTAAGAAGAATTTTAGCACCCAACTATATTTTTCCAAATACATTCCCTCAAACCCCTGAGCGTGCTTAGGTTTGCACAGCTGATGCTCGACATTTGACCATTCTTCAAAAACCGAAATAACTAATCTCTTTGATCCTGGTTAAGTGCCAGTTTCAGTTGTCACAAAGATCTTTAGGATTAACAGCTCATATTAGAGATTTTTAAATCCTATTTTTATGATTTCAGTCCGAAATCTGTTCGTCTTAATCATGTTATGAGAATGATTTGGTTCGTTTTTAGGACAGATTTTCATGGAACCAAAGAAAAGAGAATGAGTGTATCACTCTCCAAACAATACTATTTAAGTTTTGAATTCAATATTTTTCTTTCTCTCATTCCGTCGTACGATTCGACACATAGCTTAGTAAGTGGAGGAGAATAAGTTAGACAAATGATATGTTTATTGTGGTGAAGGTTTGTGCAGAATCAATCACGCTTTTTGTACGATTTTTCAGTTAGCTGGGGTTGTAGAAAACACTGACTGCATCTCTGCAGAGGGGTAGGACTTCCCCAACGAGTGCCCTAGATATAACACTAAACAATCTAAGAGTGAGTTTCCAGTAATGCTGGAGCTTTAGGGAATGCAGAGTACCCCTTTATTGCTAACGCTCCCAGGTCCACTCGAACCTTGAGTGGTAGCACCTGATCAGGTCCAATCTATGGGTCAAATAGAACTGAACTTTGTTATTGTGTAAAACTAAATTGTTTGAAATAGATTTTACACACATTTGACTGTGTGTAAATAAATGACTAATGTTTAATTGAATTGTTGATGATACATAACAATACTGGGAACCATTTAGCTTTTTTGACTAAACTGAATAGCTTGAAATTAACTCTTTTTGACATTTAATCTGTGCACTTATGCTAAACTGAATAGTTTGAAATATAATTGTTTCTACGTATAAAAATGGATTTGGCATTAGATTACCTACAATGGTTGATATGCAATAAAACCAAACCAAACCAAACCAAACGTTTTGGAGGAACTGGTAACAGAAGAATGAAGCACCAGTGTACAAGAGATTCTCTTAACAGCACTTCTCAGATTTTGAATTTCGCATTCTTCAAGCACAGTGGCGTTACCAGGGCTAGATAACCCAGTCTTCATTTCTACATACCTATTGGTAGAGGTAGATAATATGACCTTTCGCCCGGCCATTAGCGCGAAATGGAACGCAAACAGCCTCATCAAGGATCTGAATTTTACTCGTCGTTTCCATTTCTTGTGTTGAGAAAACAAATGCGTTTTTGGAATTCACAGATCCGAATAGATGACCATAGAAGAGATCAGAGTTTATGGTCAAACAAGAGATCGGAGTTAATGGCCAAACAAGAGATCAATGATAATAGCCAAACAAGAGATCAGAGTTAATGGTCCGACAAGATATCGGAGTTAATGGCCAAAAAAGAGATCAGAGTTAATGGCAAAACAAGAGATCAGAGTTAATGGTCCGACAAGATATTGGAGTTAATGGCCAAACAAGAGATGAGAGTTTATGGTACCACAAGATATCGGAGTTATGGCCAAACAAGAGATGAGAGTTTATGGTACAACAAGATATCGGAGTTAATAGCCAAACAAGAAACCAATGATAATAGCCAAACAAGTGATCAAAATTAATGGCCAAACAAGAGATCAGGGGTGATATCGAATTGTCGTTATTTATTACTACACTTTCCTCCAGAATGTGTTTTAATCTATGATTGTAATTTTCTATACGGGATTCGAGACTGGAATAGTTGAATTTCCTTGTTAGGCATTCGGACTGTGGATATTTACAAATACTTTTCTGCAAAGGATGTCCCAGTAAAGGCTAATAGGCTCGATGGACTAAGACATCAAAGTAAGCGGATTTGAAAACCAGTCAAGCTATAAGGTCCACTTTTTGATTAATCCTCTTGAAAAAGTTATGAACATCGAGCTATGGGCTAAATAATAATCACTTCTGTTCTTCAACAAAGATGGCTTTGGCATTGGATAACCCACTCAGGTTGATATGCCATCAAACAAAGAAACCAAACCAAACCATTCTTTTCTGTCGATTTCTATTTATTTATCTATTTCTAAATACTACCATAATTTCCTCCACTTCAAATTTTGTGAATTTTCGGTTTTATACAGGATCTGTATATATTTAGACACATGGAACAATTTCTACATTTGATTGTTAATTTAACAGAGCCTATTTTTAAGAGGTGCTTAAAGTTAAATGGTTATCATTGCAGTAAATGGATATAGTGACCAGAGTTCAAATCCACTTCAAGGCTATTTGCATTTCACATAAAACGACTGCCCTTGGGAAAGGTGTGAGTCCTCCTCTTCTCCCACCAGCTTTGAATAAAGAATAAGACTGACTGAAATTGTTAACCCTAGTATGGCAACTGGTCAAAAAGAAGAAAACCACAGAATTCAAACCTGTTAAAATCCGTTTAAAAATTGACTTCGTGAAACACCCTGCTCCTGATGACGGGGTAGATTAAATGGATACACAACATATTTTTTACATTCACACACACGTACAAACACATACACACAAACGCACACACACAAACACACACACACCCACCCACACACATATATATATATATATATATATCCACATAAATAATAAGGCACCGGGAACAAAGAACGTACGTGGTGATTTCAATAAGTTTCCAGACTTTTTTGTACAGGCATTTAAAATTGTCGTAGACTCTTGAAAATTCATTATGTTATTGCTATATATACATCTTATGTGATGACTGACCAATTTTTATGATTTCAGGTTCAAATCAACCGCTACAGCAGCAATTGGAATACACCCTACTAAATCCTGATTGTCACAGCTGGAGAATTTAAAAAAAAGAAATATGGACGTGAGGACACTTTAGAAGAACGATATGCAATAAAATTCTGTTTTAAACTTGGAAAAATGCCACAGAAACGTATGGAATACTTCAGACTGCTTTTCGACCATCTTGCATGAGTCTAGCATCAGTTTTTGAGTGGCATAAGAGATTCAAGGAAGAGCAGGGAGTTTTTGAGGGATGATGAGAGGTGTGGGAGGAGTAAGGAAGTCAATAAACCAGAGTTGATTGGCCAAAGGGTTAGGGTTAGGGTTACTATGTTGAGGTTTTAAGGGAGTTCATGAAGAGATTCCTAGGGAAGAGGCCAGCACTCTTCAAATCGGGTCATTGGCATTTCCACCAGGATAATGCACCAGTCCTCAACTCCATTCTTGTCACAGACTATTTTACCAAGATGGGCATCAAGACAGTTCCTCAGGCTCCCTATAGTCCAGACCTTGCTCCTTGTGACATTTGGTTATTGCCTAAGTTCAGATGCTGTCGTTATGAGACAATAGAGGAGATGAAAGAGGCTGTGACGAAGGTCATTGACACGCTCACACAAGAGGACTTCCATGAGGCCTTCCAGAAGTTGTTGAAACGGTACAACAAGTGCATTGCAACCGGAGGACATTACTTCGAAGAGGACGAGAGTTTCATATGTGTACTATCAATAAAAGTGCCCATACGAAAAAAAGTCTTGAAACTTATTTAATGATCTTCGTATGTCTGTAGATGGAAGCAAAGATCAGTATAAACTCGACTGCCCTTCTCAGAATACCCCATCAAGTAGATAATCCTTGCCACCATGCCCCACCCAATTGTATCACAGCTAGGCTTAAAGTAACGATTATCGTCGTTAAAAATGGAATTGTTGGCCCGAGTTAAAATCTTGAACGTGGGTACGTTTAACTTCCCCTAATACCCTTTGAAAGGGCAAAATCCATATTTTCAGCACCCCGCTTCCACCCACCTCCAGTTTTGGATAAATAGTAAAGCAGAATGGGTTCTCTAGCCTTGGTCAGGCAGCCAGTATTAGAGAAGGAAAACTTTGAATTCAAATCAGTCGTAGTCAGTTGAACAAATTGACTTTGTGTCGCCTACCACTCGGAGTGGAGGGGTTGGATAGATATACAGACATTTAACTGTTGGCTTTCCATACCACTCTGCTCAGTTTCTGCGCTCAGATCAAGGTTCAGATCCTTGTTCTCATGGAACTGACGGACATTACGCACAGGTATCGATAAGTCTCAAGTATAATGCTGAAAAAAAAAAAAGAAACACTTTATTGGGAGTAAATAATGGAAATGAATCCGACAGTATGAAGAAAATAGAAAAACTAAGTAATCCAAAAGTAAATTTTCAACATTGTCCTTCTTGTGGTCCACACACTTCAGTGGGAGCGAGACTTTTCGTATATGTATATATATATATATATATATATATATATATATGGCTACATATATACTGCATATATCTGTACATGCACATAAACTTTATATGACACACACACAGACACACACAATATATATATATATATATATATATATATATATATATATATATATGTAATCCAAAAGTAAATTTTCAACATTGTCCTTCTTGTGCTCCACACACTTCAGTGAGAGCGAGACTTTTCGTTGATTATAATTCAATTATGATTTTATTATTTAAATCGACAAGAATTAAAATTTCTGGCATTGTATTTTAATTTTACTAATTCATTATTTTTCTATCTTTTTTTAAATCTATACTTTAATTATTCTTTTTTTCTGAAAACAACTCAAAACCTTAGCCCAGTCAGCTGAGGATGTAGAATATACCGACTGTTTCTCTGCAGTTGGGTAAGAACCGCCGCTTCCCTACGAGTGTCCTAGATATGACACTAAGCAACCTGATGTTGACATTCCAGTAAGGCTGGAGCTTTGGGGAATGCGGAGTAACCCTTCATTACCATCACTCCCAGGTCCACTCTGATAAGGGTCCTATCTATGAGTTAAATAGAACTAAACCGTACTTTGAGTTTACTGAGGGGAGGGTTCATTTAAACAGCGTATTCAGGCTAAATTGAATTGTTGAAAATAGAACTATTTTTACATTTAAACTGCGCACTTATGCTATACTGACTTGCTCGAAATAGAATTGTTTTGATATCTAAACTGTGAACTTATGCTAAACTGAATTATCTGATATAAAACTGTTTTGACATTAACTCTGTATCGTGCCCAGTCGGCTAGGGCTGTAGAATACACCGACTGCACTGCTGTAGAGGAGTAAGATTCCCCCCCAATTGATTGTCCTATTTATGATACTAAACTATCTGATGTTGAGGTTCCTGTGATGCTGGAGCTTTGGGGAATGCGGAGCACCCCTTCATTGCCATTGCTCCCAGGTCCACTCTGGCCCGGAATGGTAGCACCTGATAGGGCCCTATCAATGGGTTAAATAAAACTAACTGCATTCTTATGCTAAATTGGATTGGTTAAATTAGAACTGCTTGACTAAACTGAATAGCTTGAAATAGAATTGTTATTGACAATTACTCTAACTACATTTAAACTGAGTGCTTATGATAAACTGAATTTTTTGAAATAGAACTGTTTTTGACATTGAAACTGTACTTACACTAAACTGAATTGTTTAATATAGAACTTTTATGACATTTAACTGTGTGTAAACAAAAGCTGTACTCATAAAAACTGAATTAGCTAAATTATAACTGTTTTGACAATTAAACTGTGTACTCACGCGAAACTAAATTGTTAGAAATAGAGCAAACTATTTGCATAAAAAGGGATTCGGTGTTAAATAACCTGAAAAGGTTGATATGCAATAAAACCCAAAAAACCAACCAACTCATAACCTGTTATAAAAATGGATATGTGCTAATTCAATTTTTTTTATCAAAATAATTTGTTTAGAATTGAGTTTCCATGGCGCATTGTTTAACGGGCTGAACTGTGACATCGTAGTAAACTCCAGTCACGCTATTACGTTCTCTTTCGGACCAATACCCATGTAAAAGGTTTGAATTCTCTTATACCTGCAGCAATGGGTTAAATGGTACCCCTTCCGTTCTTCTACCAGGATGGCTTTTGCATTAAATAACCCACAAAGGTTGATACGCCATTAAACAAAGGAAACGAGCTATTATTTTAGATGATTTCTTTCGTGAAAATATTATTTTATGAGTCGCTAATGACGCTGAAAAGATTCAAATTCTTTCGTTCAGAGCCAGATCATTCGTTCATTTAAATGATTCGTATGCTTTGAATGGGAAATGGATCCCCACACATGGACGCGCAAAAGCAGGACGACCAGCACGAACGTACATTCATCAGCTATGTGAGGATACAGGTTGTTGTCCTGAAGACCTGCCTAGGGCGATGAACGATAGGGAGGAGTGGCGAGAGAGGGTCAGGGATATCCGTGCTGCCAGCACGATATGATGATGATGATATTCCTAGTGACCATCACAACCAATCAGGAGGTACCCGTGGTGTAATGGTTATCGTCGCAGGATATGGACACGGCGACACGAGTTCAAATCCTGACTGACTGCATTCACATAGCACTAATATCCTTGGGAAAGGTATGAATCCAATTATTCTCCCTCCAGCTGTGGGTAAATAGTAGGGCAGACTAGGTTCTTCAGCCTTGGTAAGGCAACTAGTCTACGAGAAGGAAATCTCTGAATTCAAACCTGTTAAACTCCGCTTAAAAATTGACCCCGAGCAGAGGGGTTGGTAAATAGGATCACAACCAATCAAGCATTCTGTTAGATGTACGTTATCTGGGAACTGGTCCTTATGATCCAGCAATTTTTGTTTGCTTTTTATAAAAAGATTCATAAATGCTCGTAAATTCAACACTCCCACCCCGTGGACTCCTTAGCTTTGATTCCCTCCTCACAATTTTACTCATCACCAGGGGTCTATATGCATCCCTTTATGAAGCCCTGTGTTAGAACATATTTTGGGCGTTACGCAACGCACAACTGTCCTCCTAACCAAACTGTTATCTATTAAACACATAAGATTGAACATTCGGCAGATCAAATACAACTTGATTATTTGTGTATAGTACGCACTCGAAATTTTGGACTACAAATTTCTGGAAAAAAAATTCTAATGTATATTTCATGCTAATTTAGAATTTGTTGCAAAAATTTCTCCTGAATTTAGTATTTTTTTCAACTTTTTATCGGTTCGTACTTATTAAAATACAAATTTGTATAGTTTACGTTATATCTTTAAAAAAATTCACATAGAAAGCAGAGTAAAAACACAAACATCTTCACACAAAAATGCAGCAAACTTACAACGAAAATAAGCTTACATTAAGTGAAGCAAAATTATAAACAAACACACATTCCAATGGATATTTATCTGTAACGGCGGAAACACATTAGTTTGGAATATTGATATGATCTACTTTCGGTCATTTCGTCTTGAAAATGATGAGGCATGTGGCCAGAAAAAAACAAACTTTATAATAAAGTTCTCGTGTATAATAAGCATCCCTAACTTTTGTGCTGAAAAATTTGTAAAAAAATGTATCTTAATAATTACGGCGATGACTACATGTCTGAATACAGACTTATTGGTCGCTTCACATTTGAGCTCATGTGTGTCTCCATGTCTGTGTGTGTTTGTGTATTGAAGTATGCATGCAAGTAAGTGTAAGGGCGTGAGTGTGTGTGTGTGTGTGTGTGTGTAATTGTGGGTTGATGAATGTTCATGTACTTAGAAACACAAAAATGCTTCTGTTGGATGTCGGTTAGATTTTTATCCGTTTTTATTATGCTCAAAACAAAGGGTTGACATTCAATAGTGCCTCAATAAGTGTTGTTTATCGAACGATCGTTTTTACAACCCATTTAACATTGTCTCGTTGGAAGAAGAGTCGAATTAAACCATAAAACAGACAGAAACGATTCAACATTCCGTCTAAAGAGTGAAAATTAAGTATACGTAGTTCTTAAAAATCCATGAGTAATAATAATAATACGTGCTTGAGTAGAGTATTCGCCAATGGTCCGGGAGACTGGGGTTCAATCTCAGGTCGAGTTATACCACAGACTCATATAATGGAATATGCCGCCTTGCTTAGCACTCAGTATTATAAGGTAAAGATCAATAGTAAAGTGGAACAATCCTCTACACCTCAGCGTTGTAGCTATTGAAAAGGGAGCCTTCGGGTCAGCATTGACTAAGTTCGCCAACTTTATTTTACTATAAAGATTTGTAACAACGCGCGCACACACATGTAGACAGTGTAATGGTTACCGTCGTAGGGAATGGACACGGCGATATGAGTTCAAATTCTGGGAAAGTCTATTTGCATTTTACAGAATGCTAATACTTTTGGGAAAGATATGAATCCAGTTATTCTCTCTCCAGCAATGCATGAATAGTCGAGCAGACTGGGTGCTTCAACCTTGGCATGACAACCAATCTAGAAGAAAACACTTAATTCAAACCAATTAAAAATGAACTTGTGTGGAGTGGTATATATATATATATATTTATTAGGGTGAGTGAAAAGCTTTGCAATATTTTAGCGCTAGCTAGTTTGTGGCATGTATATTACGTGATCAAAGCAGTTCAATTCGTGGTAGGTACCCGTTGTGATTGCTTGTATCATGGTAGTTAATGAACTAACAAAGTCTCTCTCTCTCTCTCTATATATATATATATATATATATGTCATTTTCGGTAGATGAGATGCTGATTCTGAAACTAGTGGACAAGTTCACCAACCTCGGGACCAGCGTCTTATCATAAGCAACATTCTCCTATGGACCCCTTCACACGGACGAGCAAGTGTAAGACGAGCAGCTATGTTGTATACTCACACAATAAATATGCATATATTCACATATACATGCAGAATACATATTGACGCAAGGAAGACGAGCGACATAGTTCTTAGAAAAATATACCTCTCACTTTATTTGAAAGGGTTGTGTGTGTGAGGGGGAGTTGGAGACCGAACAGAACTGCAACATATTGACCCCCACTTTTATGGCCATCAGCGTTGTGTCTTTCTCGTTCTCCAGTGTTGCTCAACCGGAGGCCCGGGGGGGCAGCTTTCTGCTGAGTGCTGGCTTTCTCTACAACATCTTGATTCCAACTTCTGGTCTCCAAACTAGGTCTCCAAACTAACTGACTTCCTGTCTTCACCGAGTTATATAATAGTTCAATCACCCGCTCAATCTTTGGAATGCTATGTTTGATCGTCATCAAGCGGAAATAACTGTCATGCAGTTCACAGGTCCCTCTCTTCCGGTGCATCAGTCTATGACTGTACCGCAGGATTTTACCTTGTTCCATTTTGTCAGTCAAGCTCGTCCATGACAATGGAATATGCACTTCCGCCGTCTTTGGAATAGCATGTTTGGCCGGGTCAAAGGTCAATATACAACAGCTAGAACCTATCACCTCTATATGGACACAGGATGTAACCTGAAGGACTTGCCAAAAGCGATGGATTATTGGGATGGATTGGGACGGATTGCGAGAGAGAGTTAAAGAAATCAGTTCTAGCTGCTCGACATGATGATGACGATGATATATATATATATACGTGTGTGTGTGTGTATGTGTGTGTGTGTCACAGGTCCGGTAACCCTTGTTTAGAGGATGTTATATCTCAGCAGTAGATATAGTCATCATATGCTAAGTCCCGCTAAAAGAGGTGGAGTGATCTGGTATTCCCCTGGCACTTCACTTGGAAGTCAAAGGTTGGTTGATAGACTCCTTTTATAGGATCAAAATTGTAACTTCTAACTTTATATATTAGTTTGATATGATTTCTTTGTTTTATGGCATATCAACTTTCGTGGGTTATTTAATGCCAAAGCCATCCTTGTAGAACAGCACAGGTGCTATTTAACCCAGAACTGAGGTGGGGAATAAGAAGATATATAACCTTTCCCAAGCGTATTAGTCCTATGATGAACGTAAGTGCACGACTGGAGTTCGAACTCGCTTACTACGATGTCGGAGTCCAGCACTTTAGCCACAACACGCACATATACACCATGGTCATTCAAAAAGTTCTAAGCTTCATCAAGCTTTTGGGTTTGTTGTACACATTTCACCTTTGTCTAGGCCTCACCGGCACACAAATTAAAGCTGAAATCTCAATTAGTTTTTCATCTTTTTGTGAAGAGTTTGTGTGTTGCCACAGTAAGTATGTTCATCGACGGCTCTTCCTTCTGGGTTAGGCTTAGAACTTTATGAACGACCCCGTACGAATATATATATATATATATATATATATATATAAATTGGTGAAGTGATAAAGTACAGTTGGCGGTCTTACTCGAGGGTGACCCGAAGGCTCCCTTTTCAATAGCTACAACACCGAGGTGTAGAGGAGGACGCTACTCCATTCCCTGGATTGCTCCACTATAGTCTTGATCCTTACCTTATAATGCTGAGTGTTAAGCAAGACAGCATCGAGTACCATTTTTTGGGTCTTTGGTATAACTCGACCTGGGATTGAACCCCAGTCTCCCGGACCATTGACGAACACTCTGCTCAAGCACGTATTATTATTATTACTCATGTGTTTTTAAGAAATACGTATACAGTAATATAAACGCAAATAAGTTAGGATACCGTAGACATTATCAACCGTGCTTTATAACTGTCAGTTTTTTTAGCTGTGTTTTCGCTAATAAATGCATTAGCCATAAACTGACAGTTACAAAGCAGTGTTGCTTCTATGTCTACACTGTTCTAACTTCTAACTGTTATATATATATATATATATATATATATATATATATATATATATATATATATATATTTCGATCCCGGCTTCGAGCGTCCTGCGGGTCTAGCCACACTGAAGAGTTCTGATAGAACGAAACAGTCTGTCTGTGGATGACAATATATATATATATATATATATATATATATATATATTAACCCAGTCCTTCCATACAAGCAGGATGGAAAAAATGCGAAGTTAAAATGATGTTAATTCTGTTTTCCTTCTCCTCGACCGCTTGCCATTTCAAGGTTGAAGAGTCCAGTCTTTCCTGCGATCTATTCATTGCTGGAGGGATAATAGTTGGGTTCATGCCTTTCTCAGGACTATTAGGGTTATATGAAATGCAAACAGTCTCGGCTTGGATTTGAACTCAGCTCACCGTGTCCATTTCTTTTTTACGATGGCAACCATTACCTTCGTAAGGAAATTGACATAGAGACCCTAGTTCAAAAAACAATATATATATATATATATATATATATATATATATATATATATATATATATATATATATATATATATATATATATATATATATATATATATATATATATATATATATATGCATTTCATGGGTGTGTTTCTTGAATAATCTCGTGTTGTTGCTGCAGACTGATTCTCTATATGTTTTTTCTAACCACGAAAATGTTGAATATTCAAGTAATTAAATCAATCCATTACTGTTGTGCCTCATTAACTATGAAATGAAGAGTGTTTTGAAGCAAAAAGAATTTTTGGCTGCATTTTTACGCATAATTTATTTACTTTACTCATCGCAGATTTAATCCACCCACACAATAATGTCCTCGTGGTGTAATGGTTAAAGCGATGAACTGCGGAATCGTAGTACGCGAGTTCGTACTCCAGTCGCGCTATTACGTTCACTTTCGGGCAAATACCCTTGGGAAAGGTATGAACCCCCTTATTCTCCCTCCAGCTATGGGTAAATAGTAGGACGGACTAGGTTCTTCAGCCTTGGTGAGGCAACTAGTCTAGGAGAAGGAAAACTCTGAATTCAAACCTGTTAAACTCCGCTTAAAAACTGACCTTGTGTCATATCCTGCCCGAGCGGAGGGGTTGGTAAATAGTACCCACACAATAATATTCTATTACTATAACACCCTGTCGACGAGGCTTAGAATAAGCTGACCGTATACTCTGAAGTGGGGAAATACTCCCCTCTAAAAAAATCCCTGTCCTGTGTATCTGATGGTGAAACACCCGTTCTGGAGATTTCGGAAGTGTGGAGAACTCCCTCAATTGCTATTACTCCCTATTACTCTGACGAGTACTACCTGCTAGGATACCATCTATGGGTGAAATAGATTTGAAAAGTGTGGACAAACCCTTTATTACCTTTAATCCCATGTCCACTCTGACCTCGAGTGATAATACCTATTAGTTTCCCATTTAGTGGTCAAATAGATCTGTTTAAAAATTAATCATATTCGACAGAATCGTGTGCAAAATAAAAATAAAAAAATCTGCCAATGGTTGTAGAATACACCGACTGCATCTCTCCAGAGATTAAGAATACCTCAACGAGTGTCCTGGATATGATAACAAACAATCTGATGGTGAGTTTCCAGTAATACTGGAGTTTGGGGGAATACATAGTACCCCTTCATTGACATCGCACCCAGGTCCACTTTGGCTCGGACTATGAGTCAAATATAACTAAAAAGTATTGGTTGATATAGGACTGTTTTGACATTTAAACTGCGTATTTATACTAAAATGAATTGTTTAAAATAGAACTGTTTTAACATTTAAACGGCGTACTTAAGCTAAACTGAATTGCGTGAAACAGAACTGTTTAGACATTTAAACTGCTTGCTTATGCTAAACTGAGTTGTTTGAAATGGAACTGTTTTTGTATGCTAAACTGAATTGTTTGAAATAGAACTCTTTTTGACATTGAAACTGTACTTACGCAAACTAAATTGTTTGAAATAGAACTGTTTTTACACTCAAGTGTGTGTAAACAAAAAACTATACTTATACTCAACAAAATAATTTGAAATAGAATTGTTTGACTAAACTGAATAGCTTGAAATAGAAATGTTTTTGACAATTAAACTGTGTAATTATTCTAAACTGAATTGTTTGAAATAGAGCCCCTTTATTGCCATTACTTCCATTTCCACTGTGAGGTCTAGTCGGCTGGGGCTGAAGAATAAGCCGACTGCATCTCTGTAGTGGGGTAAAACTCCCCAACGTTTCCTGGATATCACACGAAACAATCTGATGATGAGGCTTTGGGGAATGTGGAGTACCTATTCATTGCCGTCGCTTCCAGGTCCTCTTGGGCCCGGAGTAGGGTCCTATCTATGGGTCAAATAGAACTAAACTGTGCACTTATACTAAACTGACGTGTTTGAAATGGAACTGTTTTGACATTGAAACTGTGTATTTTGCTAAATGGAATTGTTCGAAATAGGATTGTTTTTACCTTTAACTGTGTGTTAGCAAAAAAACTGTACTTATGCTAAACTGAATAGTTTGAAATAGAACTATTTTTGACATTTAAACTGTGTATTTATGCTTAACTGAATTACTTGAAATAGAACTGTTTATACATATAACATGGATTTGGCATTAAATTACCTACAATAGATAATGTACCATAAAAGCAAACTAAACCAAACCAAACCCAGGTCCACTCTGACCCGAACTTGTAGCACCTGAAAGAGTCCTCGACAAGCGCATGGATTAAAAAATGTCATTGAAAAATATGAGACGCATTGCTTTTGAATTCCAACTTTTTTCCTTTTCCTAGTCAAAATTACTATTAGAACTATACTTGTAGGAGAAAGGACGGATTTATGCCTTGTCCAGTGATTGGTTTGGTTGTCTTCTTTGTTTAATGGCATATCAACCTTCGTGACTCATCAAATGTCAAAGCCATTCTTCGAGAAAGACAGTAGTGGTGCTATCTAACCCATAGCTAAGAGGATGAAGGGGTTCAAGCCTTTCCCTTGGGTATTAGTCAGAACGTTAACGTAGCAGCATGACTGGAGTTCAAACTCGATTACTTCAATTAAGCACTTTTGCCATTACGCCACGAGGACCCCTAGCTTTCCAGTATCATAAGCACAAATTGAAAAAACAAATAGCTTCTCCCAGGATTTAAACCCTTGTCTTCAAGTCATATTCCTACGACGAAACCATTGTTATACACACACACACACACACACACACATATATATATATTGTCATCCACAGACAGACTGTTTAGTTCTATCAGAACTCTTCAGTGTGGCTAGACACGCAGGATGCTCGTAGCCGGGATATATATATATATATATAAGAGAAGAAAAACAAATATAGTTCTAATAGTAATGTTGACTTCTCTTATATATATATATATATATATATAATATATACATATGTGTGTGTCTGTGTGTCTGTGTCTGTGTCCACACACACACACACACACACATACACACACACATATATATATATATATATATATATAAGAGAAGAAAAACAAGTATAATTCTAATTGTAATATTGACTTCACTTATATATATATATATATATATGTGTGTGTGTGTGTGTGTATTTGTGTGTATATATATACACACACACACATACGCACACACACACACACACACACACACATATATATATATATATATATAAGAGAAGAAAAACAATATATTCATACGATATATTTAAAAACGTCAACTAAGAAGAAAGTAGATAAATGTGATAACATTGAAGAACGCAATAACTTTTTTAGGGGTGTCCTCGTGGTGTAATGGTTAAAGTGAGGGACTGCGGTTTCGTATTAGTGAGCTCGTACCCCAGTCACGCTATTACGTTCTCTTTCTGGCAAATACCGTTGGCAAAGGTATGAACCCCCTTATCCTCCCATCTATGGGTTAAATAGTTCTTCTTGGAGAATGTCTTTTGCATTACTTAACCGACAAAGGTTAATATTCCATTAAATAAAGAAACCAATCAATCAGTTTTTTTTTGTTTTACATTCGAACATATTTTTCCGGATGAAATAGAAAACAATAAATGATGATGGTCGGTTCGACCGAAACGTTGGTACATATAAAATGTATCAGATGAACATTTTGGTCTAATTTCGTTTTTTCTAAATCATCAGATTCGTCATCGAAACTCAGTCATATATATATATATATATATATATATATATATATATATATATATATATATATATATATATATATGTTGTTGTTGTTAACCCAACGAGAGAAAAGCAAAGTGTTCTAATTTCAAATGTTTAAAATCTTTACGGACGATTAACTTTTAAGAGACGATCACAGACACAAATTCTGGAATTAAACAAAACCAAAATAACCTATCTAAACAATCATTACTATAAAAGAAAGTAAACACTGAGTTAAATGTAAAACGCAGCCTGAATGCCTAACGAAGACTGAAATGTCCGAAACTCGCGTAGCAGAAAAACACGAACGAGGACTGATTACAACCATCAGAAACGATACAGACAACACGATAGACGAAAGAATGACAACAACTAGGAAACAAAAATGGGAGGGAAAACAACTCGATGGCCGCTTTAAACGTCTAATAAACAACATCTCACACCAGAAAACATGGACCTGGCTAAGAAAAGGAAACCTTAAGAGAGAAACGGAATCCCTCCAAATAGCAGCACAGGACAACGCCATAAGAACCAATCATATCAAAGCGAAAATAGATAAGACGCAACAAAACAGTAAACGTAGGCTACGCGGTGACAGAGACGAAACGATCAATCACATAATAAGCGAATGCGGCAAATTAGCACAGAAGGAGTATAAGGCGAGACACGACTGGGTCGGCAAGGTGATCCACTGGGAAATGTGCTGGAAATTTCAATTCGACCATACAACCAAATGTAATATGCACAACCCAGCACCTGTCCTAGAAAATGACCCGCATAAACTCCTTTGGGACTTTGATATACAAACAGATCAACTAATCCCGACCAGACCTTATAATAATCACAAAAAAAAAAGAGAATTTTCAAAATTGTCGACTTTACTGTCCCGGCGGACCACAGAATAAATCTGAAGGAAGGTGAAAAGAAGGATAAGTACCTCGACCTTGCTGGAGAATTGAAAAAGCTGCGGAACATGAAAGTAACGATTGTGCCAATTGTGATTGGTGCGTTAGGCACAATAACTAAAGGATTAATAAAAGGCCTGGAGGACTTGTAAGTTGGCGGACGGGTAGAGACTATCCAAACGACAGCATTGCTAAGAACGGCCAGAATCCTGAGAGAAGTCCTGGAGACGTGAGGAGACTTGCTGTCACTCAAAGTCCACTGAAAAACCATCAGCTGACACTGATGTGAAAAACTCGAAAAGAGTTAGATAATAATAATAATAATAATAATAATAATAATAATAATAATAATAAATCGGAAGAAAAACAGCTGTATGGATATTTCAAGCGACAAATAAAGAAAATCTCACACGAGAAGGCTTGGACATGAATAAGAAAGAGAAACCATGAGAGAGAAACTGAATATCATCTAATAGCAGCACGAAACAAAACTATGTTAAAGAAAAAAAATAGATAAGAAGCCACAGAATAGCAAATATACACTATGTGATGAGAGAGATGAAACAATCAATAACATTATAAGCGAATGCAGTAAGTTAGTGCAAAACGTGTATAAGACTAGAAACGACTGGGTGGGGAAGGTTATCCAAAGGTAACTGTGCAAGAAATTTAAATTCGACCGAACAAACAAGTGATATATTCTCAACCAAGAATCCGAAGGAGAATGAGACTCACAACTTTTCTGGGATTTTGAGATATAAACGAATTACATAATCTCGGCTAGACGACTCGACCAAGTCATAGTCAACAAAAAAAGAAACCCTCCCGAATTGTGGACTTTACCGTTCCGGCAGATCAAAGAAAAATTAAAAGGAAAAAAAGAGAAAAAAGTACCTGGACTTAAAAAAAAAAATGAAACATGAAGGTGACGGTGATAACAAGTGTAATTCGTGCACTTAGAACAATTTCCATAGGATTGGTAAAGTGAGTGAAAGAGTTGGAAATAAGGGGTAAGAGGAGACCATCCAGACTACAGCATTGTTAACGTCGGCTAGAATACTGAGATAAGTCCTAGAGACATGACGAGACTTGCTATCATTCAAACTCCATTGAAAATCCATCAGCTACCGCTGGAGTGAAAAACTCTCAAAGGAGTAAAATAATAAAACAAAATATCGAATTTGAAGTCATATGCAGACCTACACATATATATATATATATATATATATATGTGTGTGTGTGTGTGTGTGTGACGGAGTCTTTGATTAGATAAAGACGCTAGCTTGGCGTTACAGTTATCGTCGTAAGAAAAGGAATACGGAATATATATATATATATATATATATATATATGTGTGTGTGTGTGTGTGTGTGTGATGGAGTGTTTGTGTTGTGTTCAGAATATTCTCATGATTAAGTATACGCCTTAAAAACGTTTTTCCTCCTTAACTAACGACATCAGAATTTTCTAATTTCAAGGTAAATGTTGTACTATCAAAATGAATATTTCTCTGAATTATTTATTGCCAAATTCAACAACATCAAAAAGCTAGTAACTAAAAACAAAAAAAAAGTTGCAACACATGAAAGAATTCACCCAGCCTATCCGCTAATGACAAGATGTGGCACAAGGTCGATTTTTAAGCGGAATATAAAAGGTTTGAGTTTCATTCTCCGAAACTGTTTGCCAAACACAGGTAAAAAACATAGTCTGCCTTACTATTTACTCATAGCTGAAGGAAGAAAGGTTGGATTCATGCCTTTCCCATAGACATTATGGCATAATGAAATGCAAATATCTCGCATAAGACTTGAACTCGGGTCATTGAATCCATTTTCTACAAAAGTTCTACGCAAATCGCTCGATTAATTTAGCAAAAATAAAATCGCATATTATAAGGTGTAAAATTATTGTAACATTTTCCTATTTTTAGTTACGGATTTTCAAAGTTGTAGACGGTTTAGTTTGGTTCGGTTCAGTTCGGTTTGATTTGGTTTTGTGTGGTTTGGTTTGGTTTTATGGCATATCAACCATTGAAGGTTATTCAATGCCAAATCCTCTTTATACATATTCATTAAATATGTATGATTTGGATTGGGTGGGTTTTATGGCATATCAACTATTGTTGGTTATTTAATGCCAAATCCTCTTTATACCTTTTTATTAAATATGTATGATTTGGATTGGGTGGGTTTTATGGCATATCAACTATTGTTGGTTATTTAATGCCAAATCCTCTTTATACCTATGTATCAAATATATATGATTTGGTTTGGTTGGGTTTTATGGCATATCAACCTTTGTTAGTTATCTATTGCCAAATGCTGTATATACATATATATTATATATACGATTTTGAATACATTTTGTTGATAACATTTTTTAATGAGTCTGCGCTCATTTTTTTGCACATAGTTAAATGGTTTCATTTATTTCTATCTAACACGAATAATTCTATTTACTATTAATCATTTGTTTGCACACAGTTAAATGGTTTCGAGTTTTCTCATGCATCACTGAAAATTTAATTAAACATCAGTTATTTAATTCCAATGGGTAGAGTGTTCGCAAATGACTCGGGAGACCAGGGTTCAATCCCAGGTCGAGTCATAGCAAAGACTCGAAAATGATACTTGATGCCGAATTGCTTAACACTCAGCATTATAAGGTACAGATCCAGGGTAAAGTGGAGCAATCCAGAGAAAGGAGTATAGAAGCAATTAAAAAGGAAGCCTTCGGGTCACCCACGACTACGGTTGCCAACTTTACATTTTTATGTATTACTGATAATTCAATTCGACATTACTCATTCATTTGCACATAGTTAAATGGTACCAACTATTGCTATGTATAACTAACAATTCGATTAAACATCAGTCATTTGTTTACACTAGTTAAAAGATCAAACAGTTCTATTTCTAACAAATCAATTTGTCATTTGTTCGCACTCAGTTTAAACGTCAAACAGTTTTATTTGACACATAGATAGGACCTTATCAGATGCTATCGCTCCGGGTCAGAGTTGACCAAGGGTTTTTTGTTGGGTGGTGGACCAAAATATCCCTGCTACTAATCAACCATATCGCTATGTATGTGTGTGTGGGTGTGTGTGTGTGTGGCGCCCCTATGAAATACACACATAAAACTTATTATAGACTTTCTTCTCAAGTAAAGGATTTTATAATTTTGTATATATACATGTATATATATTCCCCCAACCCCTCCGTCACGGACAGGATCTGAGATAAGAACAATTTTTAAGAGGGATGTACATATATATATATATATATATATCCAACTACGGGAAGCTAATGTCTAGCCACACTAATGAGTTCTGATAAAACGAAACAGATCTGTCTGTGGATGACTATAGAGATATATACTCCCCTACCCCCGAACGGTTGAGTTCTCTGGCGAAGAAGTAATCTTGTTGCTATTAGCGTTTATTGCAAGCCTCTTCATATATGAATTGAGGTCTCGGTAGCCGTTGAACGGATGTATGTAAACAATAGTAATTGTGATTCATAACCGTTTAAAATTTACTACGTAGCTAATGGCTCCGCGTAGCTGAAGGGTTAGAAGCTTGGCTGAGCGTTTGAGTCAACCGGGTTTCGATCCCCGCTACGGGAAGCTAATGTCTAGCCACACTGATGAGTTCTGGTAAAACGAAACAGATCTGTCTGTGGATGATGATATATATATATATTTCTCAATCGTCTGTGCATATTTGTATGTGTCTACGTGTACTAAGTATCAGGTTTCCGAAATTTCTTCGAAAAATTATCTCCATCACTTTTATGTCTTTGCACCAAATGTAGACTGACTTTATCAAACCGTCTTGGGTTATACTATGCCCAGAGGTTAGGTAATCGCGTTCATTCTATGCTTCCATTTTAATTATTTCTGTACTTGTTTCTTAAGAGAGTTTTTTTGACAAGAGGTTTAATTGGATACGAAAGGGATCTAATTGATCCATAGATGGGATCCTAACAGTTACTACCATTCTGGACTAAAGTGGATCTGGGAGTAATGTTATTGAGATGGTACTCCTCTATCTTCAGAGATTCAGGATAGAAACTTCACAATTAAATGTATCCATTTTTAGGTGGAGTATCTTACCTCTCTGTAGGGGCCACAATCAGCGTATTCTTAGCCATGGCATCAGGGTGACCAAATTTAGAAATACATCGTAAACATTTACATAGTCACAAAGATAAATAATCATTTACTAACCTATCTACGAATATATTTATAAACGTCCAGCCGAAAGTGTTTTATCTGGTTGTTACATAAAACGGACATAAATTTCAAAACGAAATCTCCTTGTAGACGATATCCCATAATTCAAAGCGGACTACAGACACTAGATATTAACAGATAGATGGGAAAAAGACGAACGCATAGGTGTTTCCTTTTTACAATAGACAACATAAAGCTACATATTTTTTTTTTTTTTTTTTGAAAATGGAAGACACTCAAATGATATGGCATAGCAGTTGTGTTACTATTCAAAAGAGAGAAAATGTAAATGTTTCACTTACCCCGCCTAATCTTGGTTGCACAGGGGATTTGGAGAGCGTAATTGTCATTGAACTTGGCGAACCAAGTCCAAATCCCGGACGATTGATAAATTGATTTTAATGGTATGCCAGTTTGTTTAGGGTTATTTTATGCCAAGAGTTTTGGGAATCGTCTTCGTTATGCGTTTATATTTACTTTTTTTTTTGTTTAGCTTCTTGAAAGTTTTTTTTTCTTCACTCAGTCCAATCGAATACGAACAATGTTTAAACAGATCAATTTGACCTTTTAGATTTAACCCTAATAAGTACTGCCACTTTCAGTCAGAGTGGACCTGGGAGTCATACCAATGAAGTGGTACTCCACACTCCCCAGAGTTTTATAACAGTTTTATAATCAGATGCACTTTAGTAACATACCTAAGACATGTTTTTTGGGGGGAGTGGGGGTCTTATTCTCTTTAGGAGATACAATCAGTGTAATATGAGCTCCCCTAACACAATATCTATATATTCTTTTTGGAAGCGTAATATTCTAGAGGATCAGTAATGGATGTAGTGATGGATTGCGCCCTCGACGTTGTGGATTGTTTCACTCTGTGTGCGTGATTTGAAAGCAACATTGATGAACATACTAACTTGTCTAATTCAGGAATTTATGCTTTACGAGTTCAGACTAGAACTTAACGCCATAGTAGCATCAAAAAGCATTTTAATACGAAAGTGAAAGCGATATTAATCACCGAGCAGAAAGTAACGGATTCAAGAAATTTTGCTCAGGTTATAAGATCCTCAACGGTCAAGCTAGGTCGGGTAGACCAAAAACCATAGATTCCAAGGCTGTGCCTTAGAAACAAATCCGGTGGATGGTTCTTACGTGAGCTCAGAATCTTACTGGTCAGTTTGGTCCGTCACCTTTACGACCTCAGAAAAAACATCCGTAGCTGACAAATTATGCCTCACATTATCAAAATACTGCAAAACCTTTGACTCGTCCAAGTACACATTTTGGTGTGGTTTCTTTGTTTTATGGCATATCAACCTTCTTGGGTCGTCTTATGCTAAATCCATCCTGGCGGAAGAACGTTAGTGGTGCTATTTATTCTACAGATGTGGGGATAAGGGTTTTATATCTTCTCCAAGGGATTTGGTCCAAAAGTGAACGCAATAGCTTGCCTGGAGTTCGAACTCACAACGACATCGCAGTCAAACACGTTACTCACTACGTAAAGGCGACACCCCTCCCAGTAAAAAACAAACAAAAAATCATTTATCTCCTTCCCACACCTCTATACTTCTGGGTGGTTTTTCATTTGAATATGTGATCCTGGAATTCGGGTTTTGGTGAATGTGATATGCTTATTGTCAAGTGTGCCTTTTCCCCTTTGCTTGCCCATTGCCCAGATGTTTATATTGTATAAATCAGTAACCTGCCGTCGCTGCACTCCTTCAACACCCAGATTCTTATTTCTATCATTCTTTCTTATTTTTTTCTTTTCTCTTTCTCTTCTTTTTCTGTATCTTCTTCTTTCTGTCCCTTTCTCTTTTTAATCTATTTCCACCTCTGCCTACTGTTTTGAAATCCCCAACATGCAAGCATTACTGATAGAATATATATATATATATATATATATATATATATATATGGCCACCTGCTTCCCATCTCTGAAACCATCCAAGTCCGACAGGACATGTTGGATATTGCTGGAGAAATAAGGAGGAACCCATAAGCAACGGTCTCCACTGGACCACTTAATATGACGAGCAAGTGTTGGACGACCAGCAAGACCATATCTACAGCAGCTCTCTGTGGACATAGGATGTAGTGGAGAAGACCTGCCGGAAGCGATGGATGATAGAAATTAGTAGCGATGGAGAGTCAGGGAAATCCATGCAAGACGCACGACATGATGATAGGTATATATATATATATATATATATATATGTGTGTGTGTGTGTGTGTGTATGTGTGTATTCTGTTAGTAATGCTTGGATCTCTTTATTCAATTAATTTTCTTTAATTATTCATGGATTATAATTCAGTAATGGATTTTAGTCTCTTGATAATTTCTTTCTTCCAGATTTTTAATGAATAGAAAATATTGTTCACCGACAACGAATTTTCAGTAAAATGTTTCGGAAGTTTCTTGGTTTGTAATTTTTTTCGGTTTTTTGAGAAATTTTCAAGTTTGTTATTTCATCCCCCAAAATATTTGTAAGTGGAATTTTTGATAATAGTTACTAACATGAATTATGATGTTCAACTCGACGAAAATAAAATAATTCATGTTAGTCACAAGAATTTAAAAAGCCGGGAAAAACTAGGTGTCGACTTACACCGACAGGACTAACATCGAAACTTTTACCACAGAATAGTCAACCAGTGGGAAAATACTCCTCATCAATCAATATGAACCACTCACAATTACTCCAGCAGGCAGCCACAAACATTTAAAAACTTTAAATCGTGTTTGGTAAACATATTTAACAAAGGAAATTAACACTAAGATTAATATAAAATGATAACACTCAAATATAAATTAGGTATTAACACAAAATGGCGCACCATTTCAAACGGCTGATGCACTGATTATATATATATATATATATATATATATATATATATATATATATATATATATATATATATGCTGCATATATCTGTACATGGACATAAACTTTATTTGACACACACAGACACAATATATATATATATATATATATATATATATATATGTATACGCACATAATATTTATATACATATATATATATATGGGTACATTTATACTGTATATATCTGTACATGACGCATACACTTTATATGAACACACACACACACATAATATATATATATATATATATATATATATATATATATATACGTGGTGAATTCAATAAGTTTCCAGAATTTTTTTTTTTTGTACAGGTGTTTAAAATTGTTTTAGACTCTTGTAAGTTCACTATGTTATTGCTATACATCTTATGAGATGACTGGCCAATTTCTATGATTTCAGGTTCAAATGAACAGCTACAGCAGCAATTGGAATACACCCTACTAAAGCCTGATTGAAACAGCAGGTGAATTCCAAAAATGCAATCTGGACGTGAGAACACTTTAGAAGAACGATATGCAATAAAATTCTGTTTTAAACTGGAAAAGATGCCATAGAAACGCACGGAATGCTTCAGACTGCTTTTTGACCATCTTGCATGAATCGAGCATCAGTTTTTGAGTGGCATAAGAGATTCAAGGAAGGCAGGGAGTCTGTGATGGATGATAAGTGTGGGAGGAGTAAGGAAGTCAGAACACCAGAGTTTATTGGCCAAAGGGTTAGGGTTACTGTGTTGAGGTTTTAAGGGAGTTCAACGGGAGATTCCGTTGGAAAGGCCAGCGCTCTGTATAAAGAGGATTTGGCATGAAATAACGAACAATGGTTGATATGTCATTAAACCTCACCAAACCAAATCATATGTATTCAATATATATGTATAAAGTGGATTTGGCATGAAATAACCCACCATGGTTGGTATAGCATAAAACCAAGCCAAACCAAACTTTAAACGATCGCAAATTATGATTGATTGATTTTAATTATTTCTCAACAGTTTTTTTTTACTCTCAGTTTTATGAAATTAAACATTCCAATCAAATTTAAATGATTTGCTTCTATTGTATGATTTCAAGTGTTCATCTCGAATATTCATTGGCCTAGTGGGTAGAGTGTTTGCCAATGGTCCGGGAGACCTGGGTTCAATCCCAGGTCGAGTCATACCAAAGACTTAAAAATGGTACTTGATACATCCTTGCTTAACACTCAGCAGTATAAGGTACGTATCAAGGGTAAAGTGGAGCAATCCAGAGAAAGGAGTGGCGCCCTCCCCTACTCATCGGTGTAGTAGCAGTTGAAAATGGAGCCTTTTGTCGCCCTCTTCTATAGTAGGTAACTTACTTAACTTACTTATATTTGCAAGTAATCATTCCTATCTAACGAGAGTTAATTTTTGCACATAGTTATATGTTTTCAAGTGAATAATAATAATAATAATAATAATAATAGGAAACAAAAATGGGAAGAAAAACAACTCTATGGGCGTTTTAAACGTCTACTAAACAACATCTCACACGACAAAACCTGGGCATGGCTAAGAAAAGGCAACTAAGAGAGAAACAGAATTTCTCCTAATGGCTGCACAAAACAGTCGTATCAAGGCGAGGATAGATAAGACTCAACAAAATAGCTAGTGTAAGCTATGTGGCGACAGAGACGAAACGATCAATCATATAATAAGCAAATGCAGCAATTTAGCACAGAAAGAGTACAAGATTAGATACGACTGGGTGGGAAAGGTGATCCACTGGGAAATTTGCAAAAAATTAAATTTGACCATAACAACAAATGATATATGCACAACCCAGCACCTGTCCTAGAAAATGACCCGCATAAACTCCTATGGGACTTTGGAATACACACGGATCCCCTAATGTCGGCCAGACCAATGTCGACCAGACCTTATAATAATCACAAAAAAAAAAAAACTTGCAAAATTGTCGACTTTGCTGTTCCGGCTGACCACAGCAAAAACTGAAAGAATGTGAAAAGAAGGATAAGTACCTCGACCTTGCTAGAGAATTGAAAAAGCTGCGGAACATAAAAGTGCCGATTGTACCAATTGTGATTGGTACTTTTGGCACAATAACTAATGGATTATTAAAGGGCCTGGAGAATTTGGAAGTTGATGGACGAGTGGAGACCATCCAAACTACAGCATTATTGAAGACGGCCAGAATCCTGAGACAAGTCCTGGAGACTTGGAGAGATTGCTGTCACTCAAACTCCAGTGAAAAACCATCAGCGTGACGCTGATGGGAAAAACTCTAAAAGAGTATATAATAATAATGATAATATATACACAACTCAGCACCTGTCCAAGAAAATGGCACAAATAAACTCCAATGGGAATTTGACATACAGACGGATTACCTAATTTCGGCCAGAAGACCAGACCTTATAAAAATCAACAAAAAAAAAGAGAATTTGAAAAATTGTGGACTTTACTGTCCCAGCTGACAACAGAATAAAACTGAAAGAATGTGAAAAGAAGAATAAGTACCTGGAAATTGCAAAGGAATTGAAAAAAATATGGAATATGAAGGTGACAATTATACCTATTGAGATTGGTGCTTTTGGTACAGTAATTAAAGGATTGTTAAAGAGACTGGAGGACTTGGAAGTTGGAGGACAAGTGGGGATCATCCAAACTACAGCATTATTGAGAACGGCCAGAAAACTGAGAAGTGTCCAGGAGATTTGAGGAGACTTGCTGTCACTCAATATCCCGTGAGAAATCATCTGCGAACGTTAGTGTGAAAAACTCTCAAAGGAGTAAATGATAATTATAATAATCCTTGGTAAACAATTATAGCTTTAAGAAACTAGTTTTAATGTAAATAATTTACACCTAGTTGATTCCTGCCATTTAAACAAAAGAAGAGAATGAAAATAGTGTACATTATTTGCTGATGAACGGATTTTGTGAGATGCGTGAGATATTCGGCAAGACACGTGATGAACACATCAGTTGAAGTCATTTCTCACTTCATAAAGGCAAATACGAGGATCGTTAAATAAGTTTCCAGACTTTTTCGCATGGGCACTTTTATTGATAGTCATCATCATCATCATATCGTGCTGGCAGCACGATATCCCTGACCCTCTCTCGCCACTCCTCCCTATCGTTCATCGCCCTAGGTAGGTCTTCAGGACAACAACCTGTATCCTCACATAGCTGCTGAATGTACGTTCGAGCTGGTCGTCCTGCTTTTGCGCGGCCATGTGTGGGGATCCATAAGAG
>CAUZXS010006366.1:0-5000 GCA_963585895.1 Sepioteuthis lessoniana
TTTCTATTGGTTTATTTGTAACGATTCACAAAAAGATATTGCGTGTAATGTCAATTATGTTCTTGTTAATTCTCCTCAATTGGTCTTTTTTGTAGGGTTTATTAATCGGCAGGATAAAAATTTGATGTCTTCCTTGTGGCCATTTAAAGTCATGAAAGATTTTGCATTTGACCCGATTTTAAACTCTTAATTTCATTGTTATTATTTGCATCAGTATTTTTGTTCTACATGATTATATATATATATATATATATATATATATATATATATATATATACATACGAACAAGAAATGCTGCGCACTGTTGGGGATGTAAGAACGAACTCATAAGCGACTTTCTCGAATGGACACCTAAACATAGACGTGCTAATGTTGGGCGACCAACGGAGACTTACATCATTAGCTCTGTGCGGACGCGATGCAGTCAATAAAACTTACCAGGAGCGATGGATGACGAGAGTCGAGAAACCTCGTGCTGTCAGCGCAATTTGATGATTATATATATATATATGTTTTGGGGAAGAAGAAGAAGAAGAAGAAGAGATGGATCTATACCATGGTAAATCCCCCATTCTTCGATGAGTAAATAGAGCACTGAGGGCAATCAAGGCTTGATAGAGGAACCAGTCTAGGAGAAGAAAAGCAGGTTTAACTAATGAGGTGAGTGACTAGATGCCAGCAGATTTGTTAAGAGGTGGATGAATTTCATAAGTTTTTACTGCGATAAACAAATCATCTCTATGGATAGTCCAGCGATTCGAATCTATAACCAGGGCCAGTGCGTATTATCTGCTAAACCCCTCGACCGGAGAAGGGCGCCCAAACCGACTTGGTGAACCCGGAGGGATGACTTTCATATATTTTTTATGAATACTATTTTATGAAAACTGAAAGGTAAAAGAGTGGGAGGCCCCACATCATAGATTCGAGATGTGTGTGTGCGTGTGTGTGACCCAAGCACCGGCCTTGTCTATAACTGTTGGTCCTTTATTGGAACCAATTATACACACAAAACAATCTCATTACAAATTTAGTTGGTTGGTTTATTGGGTTTTATGGCATATCAACCTTTATAGTTTATTTAAAGCCAAATCCATTTTCATGTAAATAATCTGTTTTTTTTTAAACAATTCAGTTTAGCATAAGTGCACAGTTTAACGGTCAAAAACATTTCTATTTCAAACTATTCCAGCATTTATATGTAACAATTCAGTTAAGTGTAAATACAGTTTTAATGTCGAAAAACAGTTCTATTTCAAATAATTCAGTTAAGTATAAGAACGCAGTTTAAATGTAAGTACGGTTTAATTGTCAAAAACATTTCTATTTCAAGCTATTCAGTTTATTCAAACAATTCAGTTTAGCATTAGTATACTGTTAGTTCTATTTAACCCATAGATAGGGCCCGATCAGGTGCTACCACTCCGGGCCAGAGTGGACCAGGGAGCAATGGCAATAAAGCAGTACTCCGCATTCCCCAGAGGTCCAGCATTGCTGGAACCTTACCATCAGATTGTTTAGTGTCATATCCAGGACACTCGTTAGGGGGGGTCTTACCCCTCTGCAGAGAAGCAGTCGGTGCATTCCGCAGCCCCAGCCGACTGGGCAAATTACAAATTTACAAATAATCAGAGTCGATAATTAGGTTAATTCATTCGTACAAAATCAAACAACTTTGATTTAAAAATCTTGGCTGAATTTATCCATTTTATAAGAAAATTTTTTCACGCATAATTTATTTCATTTCCCTTATCAAAAATCTTGTTTTCCCTTTTATTTATTTATTCTTAACCTCGAAACAAATTAGAGGAAGTTGACAGCAGATAGAATTGGTTTGGTTTCTTTGTTTGTATGGCATATCAACCTTCATGGGTAGAAGGACAGTAGTGGTTCTATTTAACCCATAACTCAGGGGGGGGATAAGGGAGTTTACACCTTTCCCAAAGGGCATTAGTCCGAAAGTGAACGTCATAACGCGACTGGGGTTCGAACTTGCTCACGACGATATCGCAGTCCAGCACGTTAACCACTACGCCACAGGGATATCACTCAAATGAAGTCGGTAAATGTGAGAGAGTTCAATATTTTGCTAAGTATTTTGGTTTTTTTTTCTTGCATTGTCAACTTTATCTGAATTTCGAAGACAATGAAAAATCATTACTATATGCTAATTTACTCGGATAAGTGTCCTAGTATCCTCATTTTAAAAAAATAATCACAACCAAGATGGAGAGACTCGTTCGATTATAACAATTTTTCCGAGTACTTTGGCATTTTGCTAATATCATTCTAATACCACCTTGACTAGATTTCAATTTGACACAAAGAGGAACCTAGTGAGAATCGAACTCTCAACTCAGTAGTAATTGATTTTGCAAGACGAGCTTGCTTACTATTACACGACGACGACGTGTCCACCATCTTGATTAAACTGATGGAAAAGAAATCAATACACTTGATTCATTTAAAGACAAACAACTTTCTAAAATTCAAAAAGCTGTTTAAAAAAACTCAAACACAAAAACAATAACAAAACAAACAATGTCATACTATGTCTTGAAGGTACACACTTCAATCGAAATGTGATATTCATAAATCTGTGTCAACATGTATGAAAATGTGAGAAGATTTGTAAAATTATCTCAGTCAAAAGTTTTACGTCTGTCTACAAAAATACAAGATATCAAATGATTAAAGGGCATCCAGAATTTTTTTATTGAAAATTATGAATATAATTTATGAATATAGAGGCGAATAAAGGTTAATAGGTACGCATGGAAATCACTTTGTATTTATTAAAGGAAAGAGAAATCGAAATGAAGAGTCGGATTGATTAATGCAATATTGAAAAGACAATTTGGAGAGAGAGAGAGAGAGAGAGAGAGAGAGAGAGAGAGAGAGAGAGAGAGAGAGAGAGAGACTGGCAGACAGACAGACAGTATTGATGGATATACAAATATTTAAAAAATTTTTTTTTTTTTCAAAATAAAAAGTGATGTTTTGAAGAATAATGAAGATTTATCGAAATCTCAACTGTCTATCACTTAAAAATAATTGATTCATACGAGAAATGCTAAGAGAATTATTAGAAACAGATCAGTTTTCGAATTAATGCCAGCAACAGTCAGGTGACATTATGAAAATATTCCATTAAAAGTAAATATATACCATTATGCCACTGAAGGTCATGCCAAATATCTAACTGGCTACGAAAACTTGTGGTGTGAATAAAATCAAATCAGAAAGAAAAAAAATGGAAACAGTTGGGATGAAAATATCGATATCAGCCATGTGTGTGTGTGTGTGTGTGTGTGTGTGTTCTTTACAGGGATATATTCTTGTATTTCATCATGAATCCTATACCAAAACACTTTAGATTTCTTCAAAGATACAAATAAGTATTAATTAAAAGTGCGAATGTAGGAAAATTAAAGAGTGATTAAAATGTATTTGTCAAGCATGCATTTGATATTTCAAGTAAATTTAGCACAAGAATCGTACATCGAATTATTATTCATGTGCAGAATTAACTAAAAATAACACACACACACACACACACACACACACACACACACACACACACACACACACACACACACACACACACACACACACACACACACACTTCAATGTTGATGATCTAACATAAGACAGTCGTTAAAATTTTCGTTGCGTCTTTTCAATTGTATATTTTCCGGTATGCACAATATTAGATGAAATGTATGAAAATATTAATCGATCCACAATTTGCATATATTGTAATTATTTACTTGAACTCAGACACAAGATATTAAAAAAAAAGAATGTTTGTCATAGATTGATAGTCAGCGAGGAAAATGTTTTTGCAAACGGATCGCTAGTGGAAGTTTGGCGCTCAATGGATACCCTACACCCAGTTTTGCTGTTTTATGTCAGATTAGTCAAGATTAATCCTTATCAACAAGTGCAATTAAAAATATGCATGTGCATTACCGTAATGAACTTGTTAACAGAACAAGTTGTGAAGATTTTGAGTAAAATTTCATACATGAATGAATGTAAACACACAGAGAAGTACATTCACTTTTATATTCATTAACTCATTTCAATGAACATAAACGAAAAAAAAAAAAAAAAAAAAAATGCGCGCACTGATTATATGAATAAGGAGAGTTTAAACAATAATGCTTATTGACAAAATATGCTGTTCACTAAAAATATTAAATACTAACGTAAACATGACTATGAATGAATGAATGAATACATGTCAAAAAAAAAAAAAAAAAAAAAAAAAAGAAGACAAATTCTGATGTTAACATACAATATTTTGCATAAAAATCCACACCCAACAAATCTTTATCTCATAATAAATAACAATATACAACTATCATGATTTTACGTATGTGTTTAAAATATGCTTACGTGAGATTGTTAAATCCTTGGGGGCAGTCGTGTAGCTGGTCAAATCGACGTCCCTCAGATTGGCACTAATACTTTCTGTGGTCGTGGTTGATCCACCACCATTAATACCACATAAGCTGCCAACGCAAAAAACTCTTTCGACATTGTAGAAAACAGAGCACACGCTCATGGCAGCAATTCTCACCGTTCCGGGGACACATGTAGTGGCATCAGTTGGACAAGGCAAAATGTTCAACATTAGGCACGAAGCTCACTTTCACCGAAATGTAGAAACAATTTTTAAAAAGCCAACGGTACGAGATAAATCCTTTAGTGTGCGAGGAAAATATGTCGTTTTTTTTTTTTAGGTTAATAGAGACAGAGGGGTATTGAAATGCATATCACATCAGCAGGATTTATATTCGAACAGAGCAGGCGAACGAACATGAATTACAACCAGTTGCTAAGATTCTTTTCGTTATTGGTTGGTAGCGCATGTGAGTAACAGGCACAGGTGAGTTAAGTGTTAAGAAAGACAGGGTTAGTAAAAATAAAACATAGAGAATAAAAGGGAGAGATGTTTATAGATAAACACAGAGATAAGAGAGTAAATAGGAAAA
>CAUZXS010006366.1:17500-30000 GCA_963585895.1 Sepioteuthis lessoniana
GTCTATTGAAGGATAGTAGAAATATAAATTTCATTATGGCTATGAACGTAGTTTTGCTATCAGCATTTTCCCCATTTTGGGCTGGTTATCTGAAGCTGTCGAGTTGTCTGGAGCTGTGGGTCGCTCGCTGGGGAGGGCTCAGAGTGTGCGAGTGAGACTGTCAACAGTGTGAAATATATAGGTGTCCTAGTCATGTGACTGGCTTCAAACGCAAGATTTATTTTTGCGCGGGGCAAATTTCTTCTGTGTTTAACGCGCAGACCTAATTAAAAACACCGGCACGTGACTACTCTGTCCAATCAGGTTCCCGAAGCTAATTAATTTATCTTGACACCCTACAATTTTTTGTTTCGGGATCCTATTTTTCCAGAATTTTCTACGCCACTTGCCCTTCGCCGACTGTCTAAAAATATAGGAGTGTGAATCTTATAATGTATTATCAATCATTACCTGACATTTTTTTTTTTACTAATTTTGACCAAATTGGAGGAAGGTATAAAAGATAAAGTCTTTTAATCGATTAAATTGTGGTTTAGCCTGTACGAAAAAAAAAAAAAATTATCTCATTAGACGGAAAATATATATTTTGGGGAAAATATATACGATTTTTTTAAAAGTGAGACATTTTAGATTCCATTTTAACTCCTGAGGACGGTATTTCCATCTGTGAGGAAAAAGTTATCAGAGATTTTCAGAAAACAGCTGTAACTTGTTTTTATATTTTTCCTTTTTCCTGAGAAAATCGTGGCTAAACTCAAGGATTTTTTGAGAACCAAAATTTAAATTGATGAAAACGAGAAAGGGGTGGAATTTTTATCGTCTTGGTTAGAAGTCAAATTTTATTTACTCAGTTTTACATTGGGGACCACAGCCTAAATTGTCAAAAAAAAAAAAAAATCGTAAAAAAAAGGCTAAAATATCGAGATTTTACCAACTTTAAGTAGCCTCAAATAAAAAAAAAAAAACGACCAGAGGACTTGATTTTTTTAAGTAAAAACCAAAGAAAAAATTGATTGATTGTAATGTTTTGCTGTCAGAGATCAAACCAGAAAATATAAGCATTTATATTTGTGTGCATATATTGGAATTGTCTTATTCATTTAATTATCGGTGTCAGGGATCGGTGACTTGATGAAAGAGTAACATCATGAATATATACCTAATAGATTCTTACCTATGATGTATAGAACATTTTTAGCGTTAACTGTAAAACATACAAAACATGAAAATAGACACATCGTAAAAGTCTTTTCCAAAACCATTTATGAGTCTGTATAAGTAAAGAAAAACGACAAAATAAAACTTAAATTCATAAAAAATATTGTTTTCCAAAATCCAGGAAAATGAAAAATAATTGCATTACATTTATTGCATTGGCAAACAAATGTTCAGTTAATTAAATGAAAATGTTTTCAACATTAACACATTCGTCATTCTCTTGTCATCTTTTCAGTCAACTTCATTATTCTATTCTTCCAAAACTATTTATCTTTCTCAGAAAAGATTTGGTTTCGGTGTCTTTTGCAGTTCCTCAAAGAAGTAACTTTTCTTTTTCTTTTCTTTTTTTAATCAAGAAAATTCGGTAAAAACCGGAAGAAATGGTAATCGAAAAGCTCAATATCTGGAGAAATAAATCGCCCAGCCAATAAGTAACATTCTAATAAGACATTTTCTTAAAATAATTCCTGTTTTTTTTTTCGTCTTTTTGTCGATTGCTCACTTCATTCGGTACAATTGGTAGCAGTATTCGTTGAAGTCAGTAATTTGTTTCTTTTGAAAGAGCTCATCGAAAAGGATTCAGTTCTAATATCATTATATATGCAGTATCATCTTTGAATCAAGAATAGAATTTCGAAAGTGTTCAGTATTTTGTGTAATTACTTCTTGAATTTCATGACGCAAATTATTCTCTTTTCATAGCTTATCACAATTTGTTTCGAACTCAGATGTTTTTATAGCCTAATCTCTCTTGGAAATATTCTTTGGCTTATGTAAAAAGCATATATCAACGCAAGTCACACAATCAAAGCATTACTTCCTGTCAGTGGATTTAACGCTGAATGTATTACATACAGAAGGGTAAGACTCGCCAAAAAAGTGTGTGGTGGTAATGACACTAAACTACACTTGATGATGACACTTCACTTCTGGGGAGTGTAGAATATTCCTTTATTGACATTACTTCCAGGTCCACTCTGACTAGGATTGATATTACCTGTTAGGGTCTCATCTATTACCCAAATCGATCTCTTTAAGAATTATTCTTATTCGATGGGACCATGTGCAAAAAAAAAAAAGAAGTTTTTCAGCCACAGCTACACAAAAAATTTAAGTATGAACGTACAATGAACACAATTCCCTAACCTATAGACATAAAATAACTCTAGACGGGTTGATGTGTCATAAAATCAATCAATCAATCAATCAATCAAACGAGAGAAACTTTTAAAGACTTATTCAACTAAAAATAAATGTATAAAAACAGTTAAAATTCTTCTTTTCCTTTTTTTTTTATATACGCTCATCATGATTGACAAATTATTTTTTATTTATTGACTGCCAATAATTTTTTTTATGCTATTACGGAAATATTGAATCTGTTTTCCTTCTTGGAATTTGATAATTTCAATTTTGAAATGCAAGTTACATATAAACAAACAAGAACTGAGGAATTACTTTCATTTCATATCAACACGCAATTTTTACCTCGTCAACAAACTTTTTCAAGAGACAAATTCCTCAATATGACATTATTCAAGATTTTTTCCTAAATCCATTTGGTCTTTGACCTGTTTTGACGAGAGAGAGAGAGAGAGAGAGAGAGAGAGAGAGAGAGAGAGAGAGAGAGAGAGAGACCCGATGTGAAAAATTGCTTTTTCATATTCTTTTTTTAGTTTAAAAGTAACGATTCCAATCAATAAATTATTTTTAGTTATTCAGTCCAAAGTTATTTATTGATTGCTCGAATTTTCCTCGAATAAGTTTTTGAAATTATTATGATTTTGAAATTCTAATCTTGATAAACAAAAACGTGGTAAAAGTTGATTGACAGTTTAACATCTACTTTTAGGATAGCCTCATTCTCGTTTTCGATAATTATTGGATTTTTTCCCTAATTAACACACAATAAAACTTTGATGAGAGATATTGAAATTAGAGCAAGGAAATAGGTGCAAGTTTATGGGAATATTCTTTCGTTAAACAATCAAAAACAAAAGAAAAAAGAAAACTTGCGCTCAATATTAAGATATTGGAAAACATTTATTCACAGACTCACGCGAGAAGAACAAAAATGAATCGTGCAAATCACCTTGAAGGAGTAAATTCTTGTTGAATCATTTTGTTTTCCTTTGCGACCCCCACATCCAAAAAAATACTTCTTATTTATTTTCTTATTTTTAAGGCAATGTTTAACTCGAAAGGTGGAAAAATAGACAAAGTGTCTCCCAAGAAGAACTTCTTGATGGGATGGCGTCAAAAAGTCGAGGAGTATTTTTTTGGAGCGACTATAATTATAAGAAATTCAGACGCAGATGTGTAGAATTTATCCTTCTCTGGTGAGTTAAAATGGTTTCAATATGATGGTCTTTTTTGCAGGGCCGCATATATTTTCCCAATATTAACGGATAGACGTTCAATACGGATGAAGAAGAGCACAAAACAATATAATTGTACAAACATATATTTGGAGAATACAAAAGGTAGGTAGCAAACTTAATGACTTTGCGGCCAGACTTATCTGCTGAGGTCCATCTTGGAAATGGAGTTGTCGAATTGACGCCCACATGATTTCGCTTCCAACATACAAGTGATTTAAAAGATTCAAATGGCGCCAATTTGCAGCAGTGCACTGATTGGCTCCTTTACTGCCAAGGGCAGATAATTAATTATATATTTTCCAATAATATTTCCGAATTCAGCCAGAAACTATAAACAGATTTTCGTTGTTAGGCGAGAAACATTCAGTGGATTGGTTTTGCTTTTGGTCTTTTTAACGGCATATCAATTCCTTATGGGTTATTTAATGCTGAAATTTGATACATTTGTAAATGTTTGATTATAATCATAACTATATTTTTAACGTTTCATTGTACGTTTTTTTTATTTGTCTATAATAATCATTTGTTAGCACAATTATGTGGGTTCAAACATTCCTGTCTAAAACTAATAATTTTTAAAGAGATCTATCTGGGACCCTAATAGATACTGGGACTAATGGCAACAAAGAGATGATAAACATAGAAAAGTGGGAAAAACTTTCTTTCGTTGGTGAAAAAACGTTGAAGTTATGGTACTCATAGGAGTAATGGTACTGGTTGAAACTGACAAGATGAACTTAAAGCGTCTTTCTGATTTTACTGTTAACTTCTCTGACCTTCTCTTTCATCTTCCTAGGAAACCTCAGTTATCTTTTTGGAACCCCTTATTTGAAATTTCTTCTTTTAAGTCAGTCAAGTGCTGAAGTAGTCCTAACTGCGAATTGGAGCCATCATAGCAATCTTATAGATTCTAGTCATTTATTCCAACTTGAAAGAATTTCAACTGTTAAACATTGGACGCGCGACACGACTGAAAAGAATATGCGAATATTTATTTATTTTCCCCCATAAGCAAATGAAATTCCATTTTTAATAAATTTAGGGAAATATTCATTGAACCGCAGTTAGCAGGGCACAAGGTCAGTACAATCGAAGCCCTATTACAAAATTTTGATTTCAAAAGACCTTCGTAGAAATCTAGTTAATTTATCACCATTAAAAAACAAAGACATTCTTAGTTTTAATATTAAAACATTTCCCGGTCCAGTCAGTTGGGGCTGCATCTCAACAGATGGGTAAGATCCCTACCAACGAGGGTCCTGGACATGACACTAAATAGCATCTGATGGTGAGGCTCCTGTCTGAAGCTTTGGGGAATGTGAAATACTTCTTTATTACCATTACTCCCAGTTCCACTCTGACACGGAGTGGTAGTACCTGTTAGGATCCCATCTATGGAGCAAATAGAACTGTTTAACCGTTTAACTGTGTGCAAACAAATAACTGATGTTCAATTGATTTACTAGTGTTAACAATACACCATTTAACAGTGTGCAAACGAATGAGTCAAGTTGAATAGAATTATTAGGGCTCAATAGAAATACTCGAAATTATTCTCCTGTGTGCAAACAAATTGTTTAAAATGTTACCAATAAACTTCGTTTACAAATCATATATATTTAATATGGAGAAATGATAGATTTTGGTGAAATTTCTTCTCATCTTTATCATATATATATATATATATATATATATATATATATATATATATATATATATATATATATATATAAGAGGATTTAGCATTGAATAACCTGCAAGAATTGTTATGCCATAAAACATAACCAACCAGTCATTTTAAAATGAAATAACCTACTAATTATTCACTTAAAAATCAAATATCTATGTATAGTTTGAATTTGGCATCAAATAACCATCAAGGGTTAATATGCCATTAAATTGAATCACCTTAAACTAAACAAATGACTAATATTAAATTGAATTGTTAGTGCTACATAGCAGTAATTGAAACCATTTAACTAAATGTAAACAAATGATTAAGAGAATTATTCGTGTTAGATAGAATACTTGAAACTATTTAACTATGTGCAAACAAATAAGCTCAGGCTAACTAAAAACAATATTACATACAAACTATACGTTTACAAATCATATATATTTGATATATGTCTAACAGGATTTGTCATTAAATAACCTACAAGGGTTCATATGCCATAAAACCAACCAACCAACCAACCTACCAACCAACCAACCAACCAAAAAATTCCCGAAGTGATTTAATTTAAAAAAAAAATTTACATTTTCGTCAGATCAAAAGGGATTTTCATTTTGAATAATTTTATTTTATATTTTGTCGACACGTTTCAAAGTATTAAATCTTCCAACCGTTGAAATATTGGTTTTGATTAATGGATTGATTTTAACGACAGGTCAACCAGTCTAGGGGTAATGCATGCTTAGAGGTTAGGGAATCGCGTGACTTTTACGTTCATATTTACATTTTTTTCTGTAGTTTTTTTGTTTGTTATACCATCCTCTCGAATATGAATAATTTTTAAACAGATCTATTTGGGCCGTAGACATATCTTTTTAGGTCCTAGATGAGACCCTAACAGATCTACTTAACCCATAGATGGGGCCCTAACAAGTACAACCACTTCGGATTAGAAATAACCTGTGAATAATGGCAATGAAGGGGTACTCCACATTCCCCAGAACTGGAGCTTCACCCTCAGATGCAGTTGTTTAGTGTCATACCCAGTATATAGACCGTGTATTCTAAGTCCCGCAAACAGAGCTAATTGATTAGGTCAGGTTTCTTTGTCTTAATATCAACCTTCGTGGGTTATCTAATTCCAAAGACATCCTTGTAGAAGGACATTGTTTAACCCGAAAGTGAACGCAATAGTGCGACTGAAGTTCGAACTCGCTTACTATGATTTCGTAGTGCAGCACGTTAACCATAACACCACAGGAAATTCACTCCCCACCCAGCTATTGATTTTCAGGTAGTTTTACTTTTCATTATTTAATCTTTATATAACATGATTTCGTTTGTAAAATAAACTTTAAATTAAATTCATTCCAGAAAACCACTGGCCCATTCGGTTCGGTCTGCAGAATACACCGACTGTATCTCTGCAGAGGGGTAAGACTCCCCCAACGAGTGTCCAGGATATGACTCTAAACAATCTGATGGTGAGATTCTAGTAGTTAGAGTTTTGGGGAATGCGGAGTATCCCTTTATTGCCATCGCTCCCAGGTCCACTCTGGCCCGGAGTGGTAGCGCCTGATAGGATCCTATCGATGGGTCAAATAGAACTAAACAGTATACTTAGGCCAAACTGAACTGTTAGAAATAGAACTGTTTCGACTTTTAAACTGCGTACTTATGCTATACTAATTTGTTTGAAATTGAAATGTTTCTATGTATGAATATGGATTTGGCATTAAATAACCTACAATGGTTGATATGCCATAAAACCAAACCAAACGAAACCAAAAGAGTATAAACATAATTTTTTTTTCAAAATGTTTTCATGACATTTTAACTTTTAAAGTAAGAGTATTATTTAGTATCGGGTCTGATGAGCGTGCCGAATTTGACCACATGAATTTCTTTGTTTTCTCTTCGTAGCCAACAAAAATGTGTCGTTGAATTTGTCTAAATTTTCACAGATGACCTAGTTGAAATATATTTTCTTGTTTGAATCGAGGAAAGTTTATGGTAAATTTTTTTGATTTATGATGTCATGGTAACATTCTTTAGTCTCACGGAAACCATTGTTGGTTGGTTGTGTTTTACGGCATATCAACCCTTGTAGGTTATTTAATGTCAAATCTTGTTAGGACTTATATATTAAACATAAACGATTTGTGAGCGCATAGTTTGTAGTCAACATTACTTTTAAACCATCAAGAGATCATTTGTTTGCTCACAGTAAAAAAGTTTCAAGTATTGCTATCTAACACTAATAACTATATTTAATAGCCATCATTTGTTTCCACACGACAAATTGTTTGAAGTATTGCTATTTAACTCTAGCAATTCAATTTAACATCAGTCATTTGTTTACATTTAGTTAAATTGTTAAACTGTTCAATGGGACCCAAACGGGTACTGCCACTCTGGGTCAGAGTGGACCTAGGAGTAATGGCACTCAATGAGTACTTCCCATTCCCCAAAACTCCAGGATTAGAGTCTTGGTATCAGATGTAGTTTAGTGTCATTAGAACACTCCTTGGGGAAGGATCTTACTTCTCTGCTGAGATGCAGTCAGCCTTAGGCGACTGGATTGACGGCACCATGGAATAAATCTTTTGTGGAAGAGCGGCAATTATCCAAGCAGCAACTTTTCTTGCAAGTGCAAAAACCTATACAACTTGCTGTCTGCATCATAAGGTGGTTAAAAGCAACCTCAGACAGTTCCTTAGTTTTAAATTCAGAATTGTTCTTTTAGGCTGGTTGATCACTAAGACTGGATAATCATCATTAACCTGTTATCTTACACATAGTTGGGGGAAGATGATTTCGATTTAAGTCTTTCCTAAGAACACTGCTGTGATGTGAAGCAGTCTCTGCCGATATTTGAACTTAATAAACCGTTTACATTTCCGTGCCAATAATCATTAAATAATCACACCTGCTGCATTTCACTAGTTTATCAACACAAAAAAAAAATCCAAATTGTAATATAAAGAAATTGTTAAACTTTTAAATATTGAAATATTCATTTATAAATTTACAATTTCTAAAAATGAAAGACAATTTTACTGATCAAAAATATTCCCTTTCTTTTACTTGATTTTTACATTTTCAAATACTACGGTACTTACTGATTTGGCTTCGTTGTCGTTTATGGCATATCAACCCTTGTGAGTTATTTAATGCCAAATCTTGTTTATATATATATATATATATATATATATATATATATATATATATATCCAGTAGGTGTATAAAGACAATGGGTGTGGAATATTTGTATGTATAATATATGAGGGATTACATATAAATCTATAGGAGTGCTCAAAGTATATTTTATATATACTATAAACCATATTTGCTGCTCTCATCCCCAGAATAAGCGTGTATTATCATCTGATGAGGCGAAGATAATATTCCTTCTTCGAAATAAATTTATAATGGCATTTTAACAGTGATTGAGTTTTCTTCCAGTTACAATATATATATATATATATATATATATATATATATATATATATATATATATATATATGATTTGTGAGCGAATCGTTAGGAGCTTACATTATTTTTAAAGAAACTAAATCTCATTTGTTTGCACACAGTTAAATAATTTCAAGTATGGCTATTTAACATTAACAATTCTATTCATCCAAATTTCCCATATAATACAAACAATTCGTTTCAAATAACAGTTTTATTCGACTCATAGATTGGACTCTAACAGGTACTACCATTTTGGGCCAGAGTGAACCCAAGAGTAAGGGAAGGAGTACTCCACATTCCCCAAACTCCGGGACCGGAGCTTCACTACTCAAGACACGTACTTATGAGTAGTCAGTGCTAAATATTGATTATGACTAATTTCCTTCTCGTTAAAAGTTTGTATTATCTATAGCCATTAAATGTTATAGACATTTTCCAGTTCATTGGAGTATTAGTGAAAAGGTGACTATTGACAATAGAATTTAAGTATTTTAACAGATCCTAATATTTCCCGTGGAGAAAGTTGTCCCAGATAAAAACAGACATTTCGAAAGGGTGTGTATGAATGTCTTCGAAGTCATCGAATGGGGCCGTTTATTTTCCTTTTTATAATTTTCTTCATTTTGTATATCATTTATGATATTTAAAGGAGAAAAAAGAGCTAAATATTATTTCTTCTTCCCTTTTACTAAGATAATTCTCATTGCGATGAATTTTTGTGTGACTTTTCATTAACTTCTGACAGTTATCTGCTAATATTATGAGAAACATAACAACCTTCCTAGGATAACCCTGCATGATGTTACTGCCTTCTCAGCACCCTTTGATAAAAATCCAGGAAGCAACATCCCCATTCACTCGAACACTCCCCACTCATGATGACGCATATATTAACGCAGGCACAGACGCTAAGTGTCTGTGCCACACTAACATAAACACGAAATAACGAATCAGATTCTGTGAAAGTTTATACACCCTAACCCACGTACCATTTTTGCAATTTTTAGCTCAAATAAATATGCCACTGTAACACGAGTCAATGCTTTTGCCCCACCAAAATTGTCTGAGTATTTTCCACTCCTAATATATGACACAGAAGGAAAAGAGAGGGTCACCGTCATAACAGTGATCAGATTTACTCCCTTCTTTCTTTCCTCTGCGCATAATTCACCATCTTTGTCACACTGTACCGATTTCATAAAGCATCATCACCCTTTCTCTTGGCATCATCATCATCATCATCATTAGAAGTTATCTTCTGAGTAAAATTAATGGATATATTCGTATTTATTCAAAATTATTTAAAAAACCAAAACGAAATAAAACACAACAAAAATAAGAATAAGAAAACAACAAAATAACATATTAACATATAAAAAATTCGTGTAAATTTTCATTCGAATGTCTATGTTCAATTCATTTCTGATCATTTTAAAGGTTTTTTAATTGTTATGATTTTATAAAATTTATATTTTTTTCAATTAAAAAAATGTTGTTATAGTAATGCGACCTCATGTTAGAAGTAACGTTGCTATAGCAATTTCTTGTGAGACACACACACACACACACACACACCCATTACTTCCATTCTATATGAGTTTTTCACGCCAGACTTAAATAGAGTTATTTCATTGGAGTCTGACTGAAAGTCTCTTCCGGTCTCCAGGACTCTTCTGAGTATTCTAACTGGTCTTCACAATGCTGTGGTCTGGAGAGTCTCGATTCTTATTCTGATCTTCAATTCTTCCAGTCTCTTTTTCAGGACTTTGGAGATTGTTCCAAGTGCACCAGATACAATTGGTATCACTGTCACCTTCATGTTTCACAGCTTTCTCAGCCATCTAGCAAGATCCAAGTATTTGTCTATCTTTTCGCTTTCTTGCATTTTCACTTAATTGTTGTTGTTGTTGTTGTTGTATAATAATAATAATCCAAAATATTAGAAGCAAACAAAAGCAAAACCCTGGAACATTACCCGTTTTCTACTGAGGATAAAACGTTCTATGAAATCGTTCCTCTTTTTAATATAAAGGTAATCTATGATAGAAGGAAAATATCCCGTTGGTTTTTATAGTCTTTTCTTTTCTTTTTTTTTTTCAACATAGGCATCCCCTGTGAAATAATCGGTAGTGAACTAGGCAAGCAGTAAGTTTGGTTCTCATTTGATGCCCAATAATTATGGCCTTGTGCCAGACTAAGCTAAACTTAGTAGATTAATTTTCCTTTTCACACTACACTAAACAATAGTGAGATTCATTAGCATTATTGCACTTATGAAAAACTCGTTTTGGAAAACCTTTTCATCTATTTTTAAGATTAGAAGAGTCCTTGACACGGAAAAATTTCTCTTGTAGTTCGAAACAGTAGGTTCTATTTTAGGTGTTCAATCAGAGATATTCATCTGTTGAAAACCATTGCATATAAAGTCGGCAGACTGATTTGAATAAACTAAATTTTACAAGTTTTTCTTTATAAAATACTGTCAATACACCCTGAAAGTACCAATTTCACAGAAAGACAAGCCGCGATGAGCCTGAATAGGACGAAGAATTAGCAGAAATCTGTGTTCTTGTTCTAAACAAAGTTTAGAAAAATTCTGATTATATTTTAGAGTTGATTTTATCCACTGTTTAAAATATGTACTTTATTGATGAGCGTCAACTATTTTTTTTTAAAGAATAAAGTCATGTTTAGTTTCTTATTTGACTAGAAAGCATAATTATTTCGATAGACGGTCATCTAAGGCGCCTCTGGTGGTGTAATGGTTAGCAAGCTCCACTAGCAAACCTACACGAGTGAGTTCGAGTCTCATTGGGTGCCCCTTTCATATGGCCTTGTGCCACATCTAAGCAAAAAGCTTAGTAAATTACCATCTGTAATTTTAAAATTTTTCTTTTTCTCTTTGTCTTAGCATATTCAAAATAAATCAAGATTATTAAAATTACAATTTTCTGTTTTTCCATTTACTATCAAACAGTTCATTGAGAGCGTTTCCTTCCACCTCACCAGGATAATGGAGAACACATCCTTCACTTTTTCACGTAATCGATTTTTAAAAAAAAGTAACTCTAAAAAGCAGACGATTTCCAGTTTGTCATTGATGAATCAGATGTCAGTCTTTGAAAATCATTTAAATTTTCTGGATTCTACAACAACAACTACAAAAAAAAAAAAAGAAAAAAAAGAAAAAAGAAAAAGCTTGACATTTTGTTGAGGTGTTAAACATAATTTTACATAAGATTAAAATGTACCGATATGAATTTCTGAACTCCTGTATATTCAGATAAATTTGAAGAACCAATTTGAAAATATCGACATTTTGTTTTTCTGAAGAGAAATGAAATTATTCCAAAAATCGTAAATCTAAACAGGATTAGTATCATACAAAGTAATTATCAAAAAATATAAAATCTCAGAGGAATTTGACGTATTCGTAAAATAAAATATTAAAAACAAAGAAACCAAAATACACAAAATAGCCTTCTTAAACAACTACACAAAAATGTAAATATAAGAATACAATGTCGGTGTTTCCCTAACCTCTGGGCATAAAATAACACTGGAAAAAGTGTTCGACGCCACGACAGCAGAGCGGATATACAACTCATAAAAATATCAAATTATGAGCACAAAGAACTTCATGTTTATGATTTCATACTTTTCTTGGCATTATATATATATATATATATATATATATATATATATATATAGTATTATTCGGTCCAGTTAAACCAGAGTTGGGAGTAATT
>CAUZXS010006366.1:32500-89368 GCA_963585895.1 Sepioteuthis lessoniana
GGTGATTCCACACTCCTCAGATCCATTTGAGACTGATATGGGGAACTAACAGGTACTAACACTTAAGGTCTAAGTGGATCTTGAAGTAAAGACAATTTAGGGGTGATTCCACACTCCTCAGATCTCCTGAACTGGAGTCTTACCATCAGATGCAGTTAAGTGTCATACCCAGATGCCACTATTTTGGGGATGTCTTACATCTCTTGCATATAGTCAACGTATTCTAAGCCCGGTTAACTGAGTGATTATTTTGGTTTGGATTTTAAAATTCCTTTCACTCTGCTAACACCAGATAAAATGTTTACGAGTTGAGTTGTTAATCTATTCTTACACCAACTGAAACAAAAATGGATAATGTTACAAAAGTGTCTGGAGAGATGACCCTTACGAAAAGAAATTATACACTAATAGACAAAAGTGTCTGCAGAGATGACCCTTTCTAAAATAAATTATACACTAATAGACAAAAGTGTCCGGAGATATGACCCTTACTAAAATAAATTATACACTAATACAAAAAAGTGTCAGGAGATATGACCCTTACTAAAATAAATCATACACTAATAGACAAAAGTGTCTGCAGAGATGACCCTTTCTAAAATAAATTATACACTAATAGACAAAAGTGTCCGGAGATATGACCCTTACTAAAATAAATTATGCACTAATACAAAAAAGTATCAGGAGATATGACCCTTACTAAAATAAATTATACACTAATAGACAAAAGTGCCTGGAGAGGTGACCCTTACTAAAACAAAGAAACAAAACATATAAGATTAATAACTGTCCAAAATTTTCGTACTATTGCACCGATTTATCTCTGCTACGACTAAGATATGATATATGGTCAATTTTTAAGCTGGGTGTAATTCAGGGATTTCTTTCTCCTTGATTGGTTGCCTTACCGATATCTGGGGCGAAGAAGGGACGGATTTGTACGTTTTCCAAAATGATTAGTGCTAGGACTCGAACTCGACTCCCTCATTCCAATCTCTTCAACAATAAACATTCCGCCACTCTGCTATGGTGGAAGCGTATTTAAAGCACTTTATATAGCTTTAAAATTTGACCCCTCCTATGAAATCTCAAAGACATAATCATTTCCCGTTGCTATTTTCACTAAAATTTTAAATTCAGTTTTAGGCTAATTATTTAAAGTGAATTGCAATAGACTTGGCCAGTTAACAAAAATACCACCCCCAAAACCCCAACAACAACAAAAAACAACATATATCAATCCATAACAGAAAGCTCTAAGCTCTATGAATTCTCTTTCATTTCTAGAAATGATATGAATTTAATTATAAAATTAGTCGACAACATAAACAGAAATACCGTCACCCGATGAACAGAATCAAATATGAATTCTGGGAATGACTTGTACAATCAATACATTATATTAATTATGTTCATTCGCTGGAACACGCGGATCCCAAAAGTTTTTGTGGAGAAAATGTTGGAGAAAACTGCCAACTTATTTTATGGAAAAATTAAGTGTAAACTTCATCATTTGTTTAAGAATTGACAGAGAATCAAGAAACATAACAAAAACAAGTAAAATCCCCCAACAAAAAAAATAATCCCCCGCGAAATACTTGTCAGAATTTAAAAATGGAAGACCAAGAAAACTACACAAAATTAAAACACAGAGAGAGAGAGAGAGAGAGAGAGAGAGAGAGAGAGAGAGAGAGTGTGTGTGTGTGTGTGTGTGTGTGTGTGTGTCTGTGTGTCTGTGTGTGTGTATGTGAGAGAGAGAGAGAGAGAGAGAGAGAGAGAGAGAGAGAGAGAGAGAGAGAGAGAGAGCAAAAGCAACACACTAATAGTGAGTAGTACGAATGATTAGTGTTTCTTAGTAGTGAAAAAGATGTCGTCAAGTTTACCGGATCGAGATGTTAGTCTTTTTAATCAAATGAAGAAAATTCAGGTTAATGAAAAGACAATTATACAATTTTTTGCAAACTTGGTCGAGCGGGTAGAATGTTCGCTCATAGTACGGCAGACTGGGGTTCAATCCGAGATTGAGTCATACCAAAGACTCAAAAAATGGTACTTGATATCTTCTTGCTTAACACTTTGCATTATAAGTTACGTATCAAGAATAAAGTGGAGCAATCCAAGGAAAGGAGTAGCGCCCTCTCCTATACCTCGGTGTAGTAGCTATTGAAAAGAGAGCCTTCGGGTTGCTCTTAACTTAAAAAGAAAAATAAGATCGCCAACTTTTTCAACATCAAATACACTTTGTATGTTATTTTATGTAATATCTAACAAGGTTCGAAAAATATAAAACTTGTATAAATACGAATAAAAGTAATTATTGAATAAATGTCTCTATGTATTGGATAATTGCATATATATTATCAAGTTAGAGATTTAGACAAAGATCCTGGTGACAATATTGAAGGTTATTTTAAACGGATTGCAGCAGACTTACGCTGTGAAAAACATAGTAAAATCATTTTCTTATCTTGATAATAGAAGGTATAGAATACAATTCTAGAAAACGAAGTGAATTATTCAAAGCATTCGATAAGATCGACCATCATTTCTTCGAAATTGTTCTGTTGGTTGCCTGATTTCAACTCGGCTTCGGTAAATAGTTCCCTCACCTCAGTTTTTATGGTACGATAAACGACCGGAAATCTTTGATCGGAAACCTTTGAAATCTCTGCCTTTTTTTTTTGTTTCACTTGTTCTACACGGCAACGCAGACGCATAAACTATCTTACGGGGGAAACAGCGGTACAAGAATGCAAGTGTGACGAGGACGATAGGTTTTCTGATTTGTGGGTGCGTAATACATGTTGTTTCTATTTCTATTCTTCAATTGGACCAATCGATCTGTCTACATTATTGATGGGTGATTAGAATCTGATATTCAATTGGATGAGAACTGACCAAAGATATAGGCAAGCTTGGAACATTGATAGAACCTTGATTTTGATGATCAGTATCCTTTAAAGTGTATGTATTAACTCAAACCCTCCCTAACAACCAGAATGCGATACAAGGTCAATATTTATACATATACAAATTAGGAGTTTTCTTTCTTCTTGGCCGGTTGCCATACCAAGGTAAAAGATCCCAATCTGCCCTATTCTTTACTTACAGCTTGAGGGAGAAATGTTGGATTCCTACCTTTCTCAAGAGTATTAGTATTGTGTGAAATGCAAACAACCTCATCCATTTTCTTCGATGATAACCGTTACAGCATGAGGACTACCAAAACTATCCAAGTATATATCGTAATTGTCTGTGCTGCCATTACTTACAAAACTCTTGTTAGTGTCGTCTGTTGATTTTCTTTGCTTTTTGCAATTTATTTGAATTAAACAGATTAGTCGCAAGTTGAATTTCTAATTCTCACGCAAGGAAGGTTTCTGAATTTCACAAGGTCAAATCATCAACACGTTTCGAGGCTGATATTTTCATGCAAATTCCAGACTAAAAAGCCTATTTATTAGATTTCTCAAGATTTCTTGCAGATCTTGTCTCTTCCTAGAATCGAAGACCGTTAAAGAGTAAGGATATGTATCCGCGCCTCCCACGTGGCAGGATTTGATACAAGGTCTTTTTTTATAGCGGGAATTTAAGAGAGGGGTGGGTGGGGGAGTGTTGATGGGCACAAGCCGAAACTCGTGCCCCGCTGGACTATGCTGATCATAGGATCACTAGGTGCAATGTGAACTATGCTAGCCTCTGCTAAGTATCTCGGCACGTATACCAGGTGACCTTGCTGGTCATAGATTCTTTAGAGCCGAAGATCTAGTGCAAAGCGAATCTATGCTTGTCATTGATACTCCACCTGGTACATATGCCAGGCGGCCCAGCCGAGGCCAGGTACCCTGGGAGCGAACTCCGGGACCGGCTAAATATCTTGACCGTTATAGAGTAAGGTCGTTGTCGCATGAGTTCTATCTGGCTTTGTCAAAGATTCCCTCCATTTTTAGCGACATTTCAAAGTTTAGAAAAGCATCCCATTTTAGTATGATGGAGGTAAAATCTGCTTAAACATAATTTCAAAACAATTATTACAAATATATCAGGTATTTGATATTTAGTCTCAGATTTACTTTTTAAAATCCTAACTAGTTGACATATTATTCAGGTTTGTGTCGATATATCAGTCAGTCCTTAGACTAATAATGTTATGCATTGTATTTCACAAAATCATTTTTCAAAACATAATCACTTTACTTGTATGAAAAATGGTAGATATTAATAATTTAGATCGAATGGTATGTAGTAGTGAAAATGTCACATCAAAAATGAACTAATTATGTCAAGCTATGAAGTTATTGATTCACCCTTGTATATCGATGACTATTTTAAACGAGATACTCTAATTTCTTCATGACTAAAAATAGAACGAATAAACCAAATGAAATAAAACAAGTGTGTGCAAAAGTTTCCAGCGGAAAATCGATTTTCATCTGCATTCATTCTATACGCTCCCACCCCGAACAAGTGCTGTCATTCGGAACTTCAATGTTATATTCTGGGTTAAATATCTGAATCTATTATTGTTAAATTGATTTCGAAACAGAAAAAGGAAAACCAATTTGGGCTTTAAGCTGTACAAAATCATTGACAACCACAAAATAACCAAAGAGGATCACAAGAAATGCAATAATCTGCCAGTAAGTTGAGTTTTTCGGTAACAATCAACCCAGTTTCAAAACTAATTTACCAGATTTTAACGATCCAAACTAACAGAATCGTTTTTCACTTTCCACTTAGTGTAGTGCACTGTCTATAATCAATTTAAATAGTTGAATAATGTACGAGGTGCATACGATAAGTTTCCAGATTTTTTTCGTATGGCCATTTAAAATTGTAGACTTTGAAAATTCACTATGTTATTGCTATACATCTTATGAGATGACTGACCGATGTTTATGATTTCACGTTCAAATTGTCACAGCTGGTGATTTTCAAAAATGCAATCTGGACGTGAGGAAGAACGATATGCAATAAAATTGTGTTTTAAACTTGGAAAAAATGCCACATAAACGTATGGAATGCTTCAGACTGCTTTTTGACCATCTTGCATGAATCGAGCGTCAGTTTTTGAGTGGCATAAGAGATTCAAGGAAGCCAGGGAGTCTGTGAGGGATAATGAGAGGTGTGGGAGTAGTAAGGAAGTCAATACACCAGAGTTAATTAGCCAAAGAGTTCGGGTTAGGGTTAGGGTTACTATGTTGAGGTTTTAAGGGAGTTCCGGAAGAGATTTCGTCGGAAGAGGCCAGCACTCTTCAAATCGGGTCGGTGGTATTTCCACCAGGACAATGCTCCAGTCCACAACTCCATCTTTGTCACAGACTATTTGACCCAGATGGGCATCAAGACAGTTCCTCACCCTCCCTATAGTCTTGCTCCCTGTAACTTTTGGTTATTCCCAAAGCTCAGAGACTGTCGTTATGAGACAATTGAGGAGATGGACACGCTTACACAAGAGGTCTTCCATGGTGCCTTCCAGAAGTTGTTGGAACGGTACAACAAGTGCACTGCAGCCGGAGGAGATTACTTCAAAGGGGACAAGAGTTTCATGTGTGTACTATCAATAAAAGTGCCCATACGAAAAAAGTCTGGAAACTTATTGTATGCACCTCGTACATTTATATTTTACCATCAATACATTTTATATTAACGGTCAAGTTCTTTCATAGGCGTATTTTTCGGTACACCAATAAGCAAGACACAAGTATATTAACAGAAACGTTATTTAACAAGTTTTCAGTTTAACCAAGATAAGATATTTAACATTCATATCAAACGAGCTCTCTCTCCACTCGAAAATCTTTTATGATATTTTGAGTTAAAACTTTACCTTTTTGAATCGTTGCAATATAGAACAATTTAAAAGCAATTTTGTTCTTCGGACGATCGTCGATCTTCCTCTACACTGCTTCTCTCAATTCTATTTTCTTCTTGGCCGTTCTATCTTCTTCGCAATGATTAATAACCACGAAGACGACTTTTCTAGTGCGCACGCATAACTTTATTCATTTAGAGACGTCACTTATGCATAACCGGCTCGCTCATACCGGGAGTTAGCCCTCTGACATAAATGGAAATTATTTCTGCTGGTCTGGAACTTTCGTTTCTTTGGGGTAATTGATATAAAGTTAGAATCTAAATGTATTCACATGACATTAAAATCTCCCATGGAAACAAAAGTTTCAACCGACCTGAGGGGTTATTACTTATCAATCACACTGAGTTGACCTCAGTTTAGATATAACCCTATCTCTGAGAACAACGCTTTAATTCTCTTGAAAATAAACTACCCTACATGCGAAATAAAAGATTCGGCTAGTCTATTATTTTACAATATATGTATCTTCTCCTTCTCCTAGACTGGTTGCCATAACAGGATTAAGGAGCCCAGTCTTCCTTACTATTTATTCATAGCTTGAAGAAGAATTGTTGGATTCATCCTTTTCCCAAGAGTATTAACACTATGTGAAATGCAAACAGCCTCGTCCAGGTTTTGAACTCAGGTATCCGAATCCACTTACAACGACCACAGCTATTATATCATGAGCGCCTTTAGTAATATAGAGGAAAATCAGAATGTCCTTGCAATTTTACTATAAATAACTGTTGACACAGAATTAAATTCCTGAATCATAATAAACTTCTTCCAATACAACAAGCCTAACAGACAATAATTTTCGCGGAGACGCAAAATATACTACAATAGAGAAGGTCGAAAAACATTTATCAAACATCACGTCAATTCTCAAAAGCAACGAAGATAGATGAATATTACGTCCTGAAACCCTTACCTCAGATGGACTCAACAAAAAATTAAACCACCAGAAAAAATACATTAAATCATAACCTTCAAATACTAATGAAAATATTTAAAGATTCTTTAAACGTTCATTACTTTTTAAACTGGTCTTGCTTAATGATATCTTCGGGAACAAACAAACAAACAAACAAAACAAACAAACAAACAAAAAAACATTTGAAATTATTTATAAATACGTGCAAAATTGAATGTTTAAATCTTTAAGTTTTCAAGGTCAAGTTTCATGTGAAACCAATTCCGTGCCATTCATACGCCTTTCAGTTTTGAAATGTATATAATTATGAAATGAATCTTTAATGGTGGCCAAAGGCTGAAACCAGTCGTGATTATCAAGTATATAAAAATGATACATACAATACATACAATATATATATATATATATATATATATATATATATATATATATACATATATATATATATATATACATACAATATATATATATATATATATATATATACATATATATATATATATACATACAATATATATATATATATATATACATATATATATATATATACATACAATATATATATATATATATATATATACATACAATATATATATATATACATATATATATATATATACATATATATATATATATATATATATATATATATATATATATATATATATATATATAGCAAAAAACAATGAGATTAACTGAAATACTCTCTAACATAATAATCCATCGAGTGAAATTCTCTCTTTTAAATTTTTATACATTTATCTTTCCGTACAAACTGATCTGTCAGTCAACAATGATTGTTTGATTGATTGATTGATTGATTCTAACGTCATGTCAACCCATCGAGGGTTATTTAATACCAATAGGTTTGGGAATCGTGTTCAATGTACGTTTATATTTTTGTGTGGTTGTACCTGAAGTGTTTTTGCATACAGTGCTATCGTTTTAAACAGATCCATTTGAACCATAGATGGAACTCAGGATCAGAGTGGACCTGGAAGTAATGGTAATCAAGAGGTATTCCACACTCCTCAGATCCTCAAAACTGGTTTGGTTTGGTTTGATTTTATGGCATGGCAACCATTGTAGGTTACTTAAAGCCAAATATAGTTTATACATATGTATTAAATATATATGATTTGTAAATATATTTTCTTTATAACAATTTTAAGCGATCCTGAACTCATTTGTTTGCACACATTTAAATAGTTTCAAGTATTGCTGTGTAATACGAATAATTCTATTTACTATTGATCATTTGTTTGCAATGGTAAATAGTTTCAAGTATTGTTATCTAACACTTATAATTCTATTCAATATTTTTTTGCACACAGAGAAATAGTTTCAAGTATTGTTATGTATCACTAAGAATTCAATTAAACATCAGTCATTTGTATACACTCAGTTAAATCATCAAACAGTTCTATTTCAAACAATTCAATTTAGCATAAGTCATTTGTTTTCACTCAGTTTAAATGTCAAGCAGTTCTAATTGACCCATAGATAGGACCCTATCAGGTGCTACCGCTCCGGACCAGAGTTGATCTGGGAACGATGGCAATGAAGAGATACCCCGCATTCACCCAAACTCCAGCATTACAGGAGCCTCACCATCGGATTGTTTAGTGCTATATACGGGACACTCATTGTTGAGGTCTTACCTCTCTGTAAAGATGCAGTCGATGTATTCTACAGCTCCAGCCGACTGGGCCATAGTCTTACCCCTCTGTAGAGATGCAGTCGGTGTATTCTACAGCCCACCCACCACCAGCTGACTGGTCGACTAAAACTCGAACCTCACGGATAGATACAGTTGTGTGTCATAACCATGATACCCATTTTGGGCGGGAATCTTTCTCCTCCCTCGAGGATACAATCAACCAATTCTAAGTGTCTAAGACGAGAAAAAATATAGATTTTGTTTTGTTAAAATTCCAACCAATTTAAACAAGAGGAAATCTCAAATATTGGGTTGTTAGAAACGTTGTTTCATTAAGTAAACACGAGACGTTTTTTTCTTTCATTCAATTTATTGAATAACATATTTACAATTATGCTCTCCTAACAAAATGGTGATTATTTCTTGTATCATTTAGACTTTAACGAAATGCTTGGATAAAAAGTTAGATGGGAACTACACAAGGATGCTGTGTGCTGTTTCGAACAAATCCTGGAAGCAGCACCCTACAAAGCAGCAATTGTAGAGCCACTTACCTCCCATCTCGCAAATCATCCAAGTAAGACGAGCATGGCCTACTGGGCACTGCTAGAGAAGTAAGGACAAGCTCATAAGCTACGTTCTCTAATGGAATCCTACACTTCATCAACTCTGTGCGGATACTAGATTTCATCTTGTTGGCCGATATAACAGAGAGAGAGAGAGAGAGAGAGAGAGAGAGAGAGAGAGAGAGAGAGAGAGAGGGAGGGGGGAATCCACCTTGATAATGGTGATGATGATGATGATGTTTGGTTATATAGTTGAAATAAGTTATCTATTAAATGTACTACTGATGATATTTTTGATAATTTATAATTATCACTTCTGCTACAATTGAGAAGTATAACTTTTTGTCTTTTATAGCGAGCAACGAATAGTCGTAGCACTCCAATATGAAAGTTGGACATACCACGTAGCTTAGTTGCCTCGTCTTTTACTGGTGCCAGATATCTATGTTCTAGGTCCGTCAGATGCTATAATTTTAAACGCTGATTTTTAAGGCAGGTAAATGCCTTCCCCCAACACTTTTGAAGGATTGGCCCACTTTTATTTCATTTGGTATTGTGCCAAAATAAACTTAGTAAATATCTAAAGCAAATCCAATTAATTCCAATAATTGTCATAACAGCGAAAACCACTTATCCATATTTAAATAATGCTTTTTCTCACGAGCAATTTAGCCAAGTTCCAATATATATATAATATATTATATATATATATATATATATATATATTATATATATATATATATATATATATCGTGCTTCTAGAGTCAAAAAGTCGTGTCTATCAAATTCAACTAAGACCAGAGACTAGTTTGCTGCCTATACACAAAGATATGCAGTTTATACTAAGAGACTTATTTAGTGAATTGTACAATATGGAAATTTATTGAAAATTTGATAAGTGCGTATTTTATTGAACCTTTTTGTACGTTTTTTTTCTATCGATGCCATGTACTTCTCTTACAATTAAGTTAAAAAAGTCATTTAGACATCTGCAATGCGTCGCCTAGACAGCACTTCTCCGCTTCAAGTAAAAAAAAAAAGGAGTCAATTTATGTGGTTAACATCATGTTGCATATAATAAGGAAAAAATGTCAGCGTTTCGTTCATTTTTACTTGTGACCAAATATCGGTTGAATATATGATAAATACATTTCAAACTATTTATTATATATTCAGCGCTATTTTATCACAAGTGGATTAATTTGATGGACTAATTTCTTCTTATGACTTACTTTATAATTAATTTTTCCTTTCATGTTTTTTTCTCTTCTGATGGACATGTTCATAATTAGTTGTCCTCCTTTCTCAAATATTTATGTAGAGACTCCCCCACCCAATCCTTGAACGAAATTGAGGTGACAAGTTGATCTAAAGGTTAACAGCACACAAATTGGAATCAGCGAGGTTAATTCAAATTTCGGCTGAGCTATGTTTTCTTATCGATAAAGTTGGTCTTCTGTCACTTGGAGAGGTGATGGGTGCCGCCAAATAACCACATTTCTCCAAGAAATATAATTTCGTTGTCTTAATTTACAAAGCGTTTTTTTTTGCTTAGATGGGGCACAAGGGCCTATGAATGGGGCACCCATTGAGAATCGAACTCACTCGTGAAGGTTTGCTAATCTCGCTTGCTAACCAATTACACTACCTGAGGATTTTCTTTTACTCGTATAGGATAATTTTATTTTCTTCGGCGAATATGAATTTCTCATTGATAATAAATCAGCGGAGGCGGGAGGCACAATCTGTCGCAGTTAGTAACATAAAATCCAAATAATCGAATCGAATTCTTATCGCGGTCACTTATATTGATGATATTTTTCTTTTTCCCTTTGTTCGAAGAAAAAAAAAAGTCTACTTCCAGATAGAATCTCGGTCTATCTATCTATCTATCTACATACATGCACTCACCTATATATTTCATCATACGTTATTTTGTAATAGTCTTGGTTGTAACTGTAATGCTGAAAATAAATTTTGATTTAAAACAAAAAATTGGAAGAAAATGCATTTACTTAAAAACGAAATTTGGCAGCTTTGGTTAATTCTAATTTTAGCCATGCAATGACAACAGTTGATGCTAATATGTCCATCTTGTCATTTGTCATTTTCCTAATATAAATGTGAAATTTTTGACTTCATTATGTTGATTCAATTTTAGATGCCAATAAAGTTTGTAATTATTTGAATGGAAATTAAAGTTAAATTGAATAAAAAGCACATGGCATCATAAGTTGCAAGAATCTAATTACAAAAATGTTTTATGAATAGACAGTATATTACGAAAACAGTAACAAAACTCTCGTATTTGCACGAATGAAGACATCAATATCAAAATTACGCCTCATCATAAAATCAGGAGTCAGAGATGCAAAAATGAAGATTCAAATCCCGACATGAAAATAAATGAAGTTGGCTATGATAAAATATATCATCATCATCATCATCATCATCATTCACATCATCATACTACTACTACATGAACCACACACACACACACACACACACACACACACACACACACACACACACACACACACACACACACACACACACACACAAAATTATACATTTCCATGTTTTTTTAACTGATGTTTTACGTATAAACATGTATAAGAATCTACACTGTGTTTGTCAATTGGTAAAAATGATTTGTTCACATTAATGAACTTTAGATAATTTTGTTTTTACTTGAAAAAAAAAAAAGTGAAATGATATTGTGTTTCTTTAATACAAAATGACAATCATTGTTAACCTGAATAAAAAAAAATCTCTTTCACTTTTAAGTATCTCTTATTTCTTGAGAAGTTTTCCAATGCGTTGTTAAAATAATAAACAAAATATCCGTATTAGAGATAGTGATGATGACGACTATGATGATGATGAGATTATTATTATTATTATTATTATTATTATTGTTGTTGTTGTTGTTGTTAAGAGCAGATAATTCTTTCTTAAAAAAAAAAAAGGATAAAAAGGCGTTATTCATTTAAGCTAACTAAACACACCTTTGCTTCATTTTCTTGATCAGCTGAGAATTGCCAGTTGCCGTTTATTATTATAATTATTATTATTATTATTCAACGTTCTTGGAGTTGCGGTCGCAAGCAACAATCTATTTCACCCCAACTGTTAAAGTCTTACAAAGATGATAGAAAAATCGGCCTGGGAAAGTATACTCTTTCCATTGTCTGCACACACACACATACACAGTGCCGCCACTGCCATCACCACAACACACCATACCACAATACACAACGCCTACGTGGACCGGCCAGTCACGAGTTGCCTGCTAGCACCTACAAAGTCACGTGCTGAAGCAGCCACCACTGATCGATAAACAGTGAAAACTATTCTCTTCTTTCTGGCGCCGAAAATGTTAAGCTATAGGGAAATCCCTCACACCCATCGCATCACACTTAGAGGACCAATATCCATCAGAGCGATGTATGATACTCCGTCACCGGCAAAACAGACGCTGTACACTTATTCCGATGTTCTCGACTACCAACTGATTCGTCCATTCTGGAGAACTCAATCATTTGATTTTTCGGCATAAAAAAATAACAAACAAAAACAAAATAGAATGCCTGTTAGAGTTAATTCCTTCATATAAACAGTGAAATCTGATCAGACCGGTGGTTCTCAACCAGATTTTAGGCCATGCCCCACTTTGGTATTTCTAAAATTTTGATGTCTTACTTAATTATTGCATATTCAAAATTTACTGCAATTTATGTGAAGGAAGCTTAAAATATATTTATGGTGCTCTCTAAACAGGTTCCACCAAAATAATGCATGTCCTACTAAAATATTACCCTGCCCCACCGGTGAGGCATGTGTCCCACGTTGGGAATTAGACTTAAGGAATTCCAGTGGGGCATGATGTTTTTATCAATGACGTCCTCATCATGAGAGATGGGTGGGGTCTACGGGTTAATCCTGACATTGTGTCACATCTGAGCACTGGGGCGGGGGATTAGTAAATATAGACTAAATATAATATAGAAATATCTGTTAAGTATAAATGATGAAATCTAAAAATTTATATATATATATATATGTGTGTGTGTGTGTGTGTGTATGTGTGTGTGTGTGTGTGTGTGTGTGTGTGTGTGTGTGGATTTTTAGGTTTATATTTTAATTTCTTCGTTGACTCTCTTGACATGGGAAATGTTCACTAGATGAAATAAATGTCTGCTTTTGTAAAATACTTTATAATCTAAGACTAGCAGAGAGTTACTTTTTTGAAAACGAGCTTTCGTTAACACAGACAGATTCTGAGTAACGAGCTCTGCAATCAAATTCTCTCACCAGCAGTTGAACTAGACAGTATGATATTAAAAAATACAAATATAAAAATATGTACATGAGTTTCAACTTCAAAGTTCCTAACTGGTTGATAATACAGATGCAACCACATTGAACTTACAATAGTGTTCTGTAAAAAATACAAACAAAATGAGAGAGAGAGAGAGAGAGAGAGAGAGAGAGAGAGAGAGAGAGAGAGAGAGAGAGGTGATCAGATTCGCTGTTTCTTCGATAAATGTTTATCAAGAAAACTATTTTTCAGAATGAACTCAGGTAACACACCAATCTTCAACACGTAGCACAATGTGAAAGTTTGTTCACTCCACCTTGAAGTATCTGTGATATGCACACACACACACACACAATACACACACACAATACACACACACATACACATACATACACACACATTAAAACCAAAGCAAAGCAAATGGCCACTTTAATAATTCTTTGATGCAATTCAAATTGTTCAGTAAATCGGTTTAACAGATTTACCTCTTTCGAGTTTGAAGCCAATTGACAGTATTAATCGGCCACACTCACGATAAAACGTTTTTTTCCCTGAAAAGACTTTATCACAGCCCATATCGACAGAAGGAGAATTTAAGCTTCGATTAGTCTGACAGACGACCAGAATGAGATATCAATTATGTGAATTGGGCGAAGTCGGGGAGACGTAATTAGCAAGAAATCGGTGAGCTGAAACTGAATTCAGTTTGTGACGGTTTACGTCATTGATTTATGATCGCCTCAAAAACGACGAGAGTCCGATCAGATCTTAGAAATTTCATCTCCTCCTCCACAGGCAAATTCATCCGCCTAATAAATTCTCGGATAATAACAGTTTGTTAATATATTTCTTGTTATACATTAATGAGATGTCTCCATAGAAAAAAAATCACATGACACAAGATGAAAAATGAGAACGATGAAATGAGTTGAGATCGAAAACAATCGTATGAAAGTCGATTAGAAAAATATATCAGATGGCAGTAATCAGTCATAATGCTTCATACAACGAAATGCAGGATCGTACAGGGCAACCATATATATATATATATATATATATATATATATATATATATATATATATATATATATATATATATATATACGAGGTGCCTTCAATAAGCTTCCAGACTTTTTTGTACAGGCATTTAAAATTGTCGTAGACACTTGTAAATTCAATATGTTATTGCTATACATCTTATGAGATGACCGACTAATTTTTAGGATTTCAGATTCAAATGAATAGCTACAGCAGCAATTGGAATACACCCTACTAAAACCTGATTGTCACAGCTGGTGAATTTCAAAAATGCAATCAGACACTATAGAAGAACGATATGCAATAAAATTGTGTTTTAAACTTGAAAAAAATGCCACAGAAACGTATGGAATGCTTCAGACTGCTTTTTGACCATCTTGCATGAATCGAGCGTCAGTTTTTGAGTGGCATAAGAGATTCAAGGAAGCCAGGGAGTCTGTGAGGGATAATGAGAGGTGTGGGAGTAGTAAGGAAGTCAATACACCAGAGTTAATTTGCCAAAGAGTTCGGGTTAGGGTTAGGGTTACTATGTTGAGGTTTTAAGGGAGTTTCGGAAGAGATTCCGTCGGAAGAGGCCAGCACTCTTCAAATCCGGTCAGTGGCATTTCCAGCAGGACAATACACCAGTCCACAACTTCATTCTTGTTACAGACTATTTGACCAAGATGGGCATCAAGACAGTTCATCACTCTCCCTATAGTCCAGACCTTGCTCTCTGTGATTTTGGTTATTCCCTAAGCTCAGAGACTGTCGTTATGAGACAATTGAGGAGAGGAAAGAGGCTGTGACGAAGGTCATTGACACGCTCACACAAGAAGACTTCCATGGGGCATTCCAGAAGTTGTTGGAACGGTACAAGTGTATTGCAGCAAGAGGAGATTACCTCGAAGAGGACTAGAGTTTCATGTGTGTACTATCAATAAAAGTTCCCTTACGAAAAAAGTCTGGAAACATTTAATGATCCTCGTATATATATATATATATATATATATATATATATAAGAGGTTTATGGTTTATATATATATATATATATATATATGGTTTATATATATATATATATATAAGAGTTTTATGTTTTATATATATATATATATATATATATATATATATATATATATATATATATAAAAGATGTTTATGGTTCTTACTCGCTCACTTGGTGAGTTAATGGAGTTAATGTTTGAAACCCAGGGCTACGCCAACTTTTTTTTTTTCACTATATCATTGCAAGAAACTCAGGGTCACAGACTGTACTATATATATATATATATATATATATATATATATATATATATATATATATATATATATATATATATATATATATATATATATATATATATATATATATATATATATATATATAGGGTGGCGTTCATGGTGCAGTGGTTATCGTCGTCGTAAACGGACACGGCGATCCGATTTCAAAACCTGGATGAGGCTGTTTTCATTTCACATAGCGTTAATACACTTGGGAAAGGTATGAATCAAGGTATTCTTCCTCCAGCAATGAGTAAACAGTAAGGTAGATTGGACTCTTTAACCTTGGTATGGCAACCGGCTGGAGAGAAGGAAAACTGAAATCAAATCTGTAAAATTCTTAGAAATATTGACCTCGTGTTGTATCCTGCTCCTGTGGAGGGGTTGAGTAAATGCATACGTTAATTCGTAAATCAGAAGTACGACAGAGAATCAGAAAGAGGCAGCCTCTAAGTAGAACAGGTCGAAAAGAAACAGCGAGAATGCGGCTAATAGATAACGAGAGTTCCTCCATCATTTCCGGTTGTGACTTTTCTAAGTTCAGTATTTTGGATACAAAGATTGATATTTTTAAAAATTTTATTGGTTTCCACTTCATTCCCGCCCACGAGACAAAAAAAACCTTTTATATAAGAGAAGATCACATACTCAACCCAAACTGAAAAGAAAACAAGGATACTTAAAAAATCATGCACAGAAAAAAAAAACACTTCAACCCCGAAAGACTAAAAAATTAAGGTTAAAAATTTAGAAAAGTTACATCTTACTCATTATTTATTCGTCAGATGAAAATAAAATTAAAAAAACTTGGAATATCGTTAATTCTGTGATGTACTTCAATGTGTCATATCGAAACTTTCGTTTGAGTAAGTGAGACTCTTTAAATCTTTTTAAACTTCCGTCATTTTTGTCAGGAATATTCAAAAAGTTAATCAAAAATATAATTGGCTAAAAAACCTCTATAAACATCCCCATTTTTTTTTACAAACTTTTATTTTTGATAACTGCAATCGAGGTGCTGTATCATGTGGTAGAAAAACATTTTGCCAATTTATTTTTATTTTAAAATTAAAAATCGATGTTTGTACTTTGCACAGACTGTGAATTTTTGGTATGATGTTGAATAGTTGAAAGTATTAAAAATTACAATTTAGTTACATTTAGTCGTTCCAAGATAAGTGGATTAAAAATAAATCTGGATTGTGTTTTAAAAAAATTGTCAATTTATCCTCGTTGAATTAAATTCATTTCAGAATCCCTTTAATTTTACTTGTTTTTTTTTTATACTAAAAGTAAATTATACACTAAAGTAAGAATATTTCCATATCGAGCAGAAACTGACTTTTTAGATAAAATGGTAAGATATAGCATATTGACCTTTGTGGTTTATTTAATACCAAAGAAGAATATCAATGATACTATTTAACCCATCGCTAGGGGAGGGGGGATAAGGAGGTTCATACTCCTCCCATGAGTATTAATCCGATAGTTAACGTAATAGCGCGACTGGAGTTTGAACTCATTTACTTAGAGGCCAAAATCCACCACTTCAGCCATTATTCCTCTTTTTAGATAAAAGGCATCAAAATAAATTGACATTAGGTTTTTCAACGAAATTTTTGATTAATTGATTGATTTTAACGATTAGGATTAGTTTATGTTTTGAAGTTAGAGAATCGTCTTCATTGTATTTACAATTTTGTGTTGTTGTTTCTTAAGAGATTTTTTGCACACGGTCCAATCGAATATGAAACAAATTTATTTGAGCCTCATAGATGGGACCCCAACAGGTACTACCGCTCCGGGTCAGAATGGATTTAAGAGTAATGGCAATGAAGGGGTACTTCCCACTTCCCAGATCTCCAGAAGTGGAGCCTCACCAACTGCAGTGTCAAACCCAAGACACCGAAATTTTTGAGCCAAGAAATTATTGACTTTTCATTTACGTACAAATTAAATTTATAAAATAATTTTCTGATGTTTGCGTTTTGTTATCAATCTGAGCCATGAGAACTTTGTATTTTTCTGATCATTAATTTGTTATTACTTTACATAAAATCGTAACTTCATCAATTTGAATCATCGAATACAAAAGTCTTTATAGTTCTGTAACTGTTGTGGTAAATACATTGATACATATAGATTTAGGGAGTATCCTCGTGGTGTAATGGTTAAAGCGATGGACTGCGGAATCGTAGTACGCGAGTTCGTACTCCAGTCGCGCTATTACGTTCACTTGGGAAAAATATGAACCCCCTTATCCTCCCAACTATGGGTTAAATAGTACCGCTACTGTTCTTCTAGGAGAATGGGTTTGGCATTAAATAACCTAAAAAGAGTTGGTATGTCATTAAACAAAGAAACATATAGATTTTTAAATCTATTTGAGATTATATATTTAAAAGATATATACATGAACTTGCTTTATCTTTTTCGCATGTTTTTTTTGTTGAGTAAGTAAAGTAAAGCAAAGTTGTCTCCCTTTAGTCGAGGGCGACAAGAAGGCTCCCTTTTCAATAGCTACTACACCGATGTGTAGAGGAGGGCGCTACTCCTTTCCCTGTTAAACAAGGAGGTATCAAGTACCATTTTTAAAGTGTTCGGTATGACGCGATCTGGGATTGAACCCAGGTCTCCCGGACTATTGGCGAACACTCTACCCACTAGACCACTAAGCCGGTTTTTTGCTGAAAGGTGACAAAATCTATGTAATAAAATTGGTATAACGAATTTATTGATAATACAATATTTTACAAAACTATGGAATGCATTTTAACTAATAGTAATAATCATCATCATCATCATCATCATCATCATGTCGTGCTGGAAGCACGGATATCTCTGACCCTCTCTCGTCACTTTTCCCTATCGCTCATCGCCTCAGGCAGGTCTTCTGAACAACATCCCGTATCCTCACATAGTTGCTGAATGTATGTTCGTGCTGGTCGTCCTGCTTTTGCACGGTCATGTGTGGGGGTCCATAAGAGTACATCTCTTATGAGTTCGTCCCTGCTTTTCCAGCAGTGTCCTGCATGTCTGGTTCGTCTAACTTGAATAGTTTTTGTGATACGAGGCAGGTGGCCGTACAGTTGGTGTCTTGTTGCCGCCAGGGCTTGTTCAAGATTGCTCGCGGCATTCTCGTGTAATTGCCGTCAAGCTTCTTCTCCAGCCGTTTTGTTAGAGTCCATGTAGTGCATCCATATAGCAGTATCGATGCGACCGCTGCCTGGAAGAAACTGTGTTTCATTTTATCGGTTAGGTCTGATTTCCATATAATCGATAGCCTATTGATAGCTGTCCATGCTTTCGTTAACCTCGTTTCGATGTCCTTTTCGGTTGATGCGACGCTGCTTCCTAGGTAAGTGAATTTGTCTACTAGTTTAAGAGGGGTTCCGTCTAGAGTGGAGATGTCACCCGTTTGATTATAGCACATATATTCCGTTTTGTGTGCATTGACATAGAGGCCTATGCCTGCGGCTGCTCGTTCCAAACTATGCAGTAGTGTTTCGGCTTCGTTGGGTGTATTTGCCAGTATCGCTATGTGATAGTAATAATAATGATTATGCTGAAAAATGTGCCATGCAAATAATGAAAAATGAAAACGACATTGGACGGAAGGAATAGAACTACCAAATCAAGACAAAATCTGAACTCTCGGAGAAAAGGAAACCTACAAATATTTGGGAATATTTGACGCGGACACCATTAAACATGCGGAGATGAAAAAGATAAAAAAGGAATACTTCAGGAAAACGAGAAAACTACTCGAAACCAAACCATGCAGCAGAAATCTCATCAAATGAATACTTGGGCTGTGCGCCTCGTAAGATACTCGGGACCATTCATAAAAAGGATCAGAGAAGAACGCCAACAAATAGACCAGAAAACAAGAAAACTCATGACGATACATTAGGCCTTACATCCCGAAGATGGTATTGACAGACTGTATGTGACAAGAAAATAAGGACGAAGATGACTTGCTAGCATTCAAGACAGCGTCTATGCATCGATATAAAGACTCAAAGACTACATAAAAAAAGCGCGGGGGAAGACTGATTACAGCCACCAGAAACAATACATACAACACAGGCATCAACAGAATAAAAATAACCAACAAAAAAAGGGGGGAGGAAGAAAAACAGCTCTACGAACGTTTCAAGTGACAAACAAGCGAAATCTCACATGCGAAAACTTAGACGTGGTTAAGAAAGGGAAACCTTAAGAGAGAAACTGAATCTCTTTTGATAGGAGCACAACAACAACGCCATAAGGACTATGTCAAGGCAAAAATAGATAAGACGCAATAAAATAGCCGGTGTAGATTATGTGGTGATAGAGACGAATCGATCAATCACATAATAAGGGAATGCTGTAAATTAACGCAAAAAGAGTATAAGACTAGAAACGACTGGGTGGGGAAGGTGATCCACTGGGAATTGTGCAAGAAGTTTAAATTTGACTATTTGAACAAATGGTATATCCACAACCCGGAATTCGTCCAGGAAAATGAGACAAACAAAAAAGAGAACCTGCTGAAAAGTAGACTTTGCCATTCCGGCTGACTACAGGGCAAAACTGAAAGAAGGTTAAAAGAGTGATAGATACCTGGATCTTGCAAGAGAATTGAATAGACAATGGAACATAAAGGTGACTGTGATACCAATTGTAATTGGGGCACTCAGTATAGTCACCAAAGGATTGGTACAGGAACTGGAGTGCTTGGGAATAAGAAGACGAGTGGAGACCATTCCAACAACAGCATCGTTGAGATCGACCTGAATACTGAGGAGAGGTCTTGAGACTTGAAGAGATTTGCTGTCACTCAGACTCCAGTGGAAGATCATCAACTAACGCTGGTGTAAAAAAAACTCTCAAATGAGTATGAGAATAATAATAACGAAATTAGATTAGGAAGGAAGACTTAGAAGATACCGCGACAGGGTCAAGCAATACAAAAAACAAAAAACAAAAGCCAAAAAATCACATCCAAAATAACGAAAGATAAATTCTACCAACAAGTAAGAAAATATACAAGGACAAGCCGATAATTGGATGCAAAACAATTTTTGAGCAAAATATGGGAACAGAAATGCTGTATGGATAAATAACATGAAAAAAGAATTACAAGGATTTGAAGTAGGCACTGAGGCGGACTTACACCAGGAATTGTTGAGAGCAACACTCAAGAAAGTACCGAATCGGAAAACACGAGGCCAAGATCGCATATATAGGTTCTGGTTTTAAAAATTTACGTCCATCTACGACAGACTAGTTCTTCAACTGAGAAGATGCCTAGAAGAAATAAATAAACTGGAAGGAAGACTACCCTGACCCAGAAGGATCCCTGAAGAGGAACCATCTCCAGCAACTATATACCGATAACGTGTCTATCTATGATGTGGAAAATCCTAAAAGCACTGATTAGCGAGGAGATCTATAACTCGCTTGTTTACTGCAGACTGTTTCTCGAAGAGCAGAAAGGATGCCATAGAGGAACAGGTGATTTACTCGGTATAGATCGGCACGCCATCAAGGAGAGCAAAGCGAAGCGGAAAAATGTAGCCATGGCGCGGATTGACGACAAAATATCCGATGATATGGTCCCGCAATACTGGATAATGAATAGATGATATAAAGATGTACACGATGTCCGACAAAGCCATAAAAAAACTGGACAGTGGAATTTACAGCAGGAATAAAAACGTTAGCAGAGGTGAAAATCTAGAAAGGAATCTTCCTGAGAGATGCACTGTCACTATTACAATTTATAAATGCCAGGATCATTTAATTACATTCCAAGGGAGTGGAATTGAGGCTACAAATTTACTCAATCACAGGAAAATCTCATGTACAAGAACGATATCAAGCTGTTTGAAAAAGAATTAGTGACTCTGATACAATACGAATATGTAGCCTGGATATAGGAATGGAATTTGACATGAAAAATGTGCCATGCTCATACTGAAAAGAAGTAAAAGAGAAATAACAGAAACTGCCAAATCAAGAAAGAATCAGAACTCTTGGAGAAAATGAATATTACCAATAATTTGGAATTTTGGAAGCGGATACCATCAAACAAGTAGAGATGAAAGAAAAAAAAAAGAAAAAAGAGTACTCGAAACCAAACTATATAGTAGAAATCTTATCAAAAAAGTAAACACCTGGGTTGTCCCCCATGTAAGAAACTCGGAACCATTCTTAAAATAGACACAGGAAGAATTCAGATAAATGGATCAGAGGACAAGAAAGTTGATGACGGTGCACAAAGCCTTTCATCCGAAAAATTATATAAACAGACTATTTGTGTCAAGAAAAGAAAAAGGAAGAGAAATTGCCAGCATTGAAGATAGAGTAGATGCATCGATATGAAGATTCAAGGAATAACATTAAAAGGAGCCAAAATAAAAAGAATAATTAAAGTGGCCAGTAACATAATTGGCAAAATAAGGACAAACAGAATAGCAAAAACAACTGTTTCAAACGACAAACTGGCAAAATTTGATACAAGAAGATCTGGACATGGCAACGAGAGGAAACTCTTTCGATATAAACTGAATCTCTTTTAACAAGAGCACAAAACAATGCTATAAGGACCAATTCTATAAAAGAGGCGAAACTAAATGGTAGTTCTCTGAAACTAGTGGACAAGTTCACCTACCTAGGAAGCAGTGTCTCATCAACCGAGAAAGATATCAACACGCGACTAGCAAAGACATAAACAGCTATCGATAAGCTATCGGTCGTATGGAAGTCAGACCTGATCGATAAAATAATACAGTCGTGTCGCTACTGCTATATGAATGCACTACATGGACGCTAACTAAACGTATGGAGAAAAAGCTTGATGGCAATTACACAAGAATGCTGTGAGCAATATTGAACAAGTCCTGGAGGTAACACCTCACAAAACAGCTGCTGTACGGCCACCTACCACGAATCACGAAAACTATCAAAATTAGACGAACCAGACATGCGGGACACTGCTGAAAAAGTAAGGACGAACTCATAAGTGATGTACTCCTGTGGATCCCTTCATATGGACGAGCAAAGGCAGGACGACAAGCTAGAACCTATATACAGCAGCTCTGTACCGATACAGGATATAGCCTTGAAGACCTCCCGAGAGCAATGGACGATAGTGGCAGGTGGCGAGAGAGGGCCAGGGAGATCTGTGCTGGTAGCACGACATGATGATGATGATATAAAAGCGAAAATACGCAACAGAATAGCAAGTATTGACTATGTGGTTATAAAGACGAAACCATTAATAATAAAATTAGTGAATGTAGCAAACTTGCGCGAAAGGAGTATAGGACTAGCTACGACTGGGTGGGAAAGGTGATTCACTGAGAACAGTACAAAAAATTGACATTTGACCGTACTATCAAATGGTACATACACAAACCAGAATCTGTACTGGAGAATGAGACATAAAATTCTCTGGGATTTTGAGATCTAAACAGATCACCTAATCACAGTCAGAAGACCAGATCAAGTGCTAATTAACAAATACATATATATATATATAGGAGAGAGGGAGAGAGACAGAGACAGAGAGAGAGAGAAAATTGCTGTACAGTGGACTTTGCTCTTTCAGCGGACCACATAGAGAAAATCAAAGAAAGCGAAAAGAGAAACAAATATTTGGACTTTTTTTTAGAGAACTAAGTAAGCTGTGGAATATGAGGGTGATGGTGATACCAATTAGTACGCTTAGAATGTTTCCTAAAGGCTTGGTAAGGGGGACTGGAAGAATTGGATATCGGAGGACGAACAGACACCATCCAAACAACAGTATTGTTGAGATCGGCTAGAATATTGAGAAAAGTCCAGAAGACCTGAAGAGACATGTTGTCTCTTAGATTCCAGTGAAAGATCATCTGCTTACTTTGGTGTGAAAAACTTGCAAGGAATTATAATAATATTCATACTGCCATTAAATTTCTTCTTTTCCCAAAAACATTTGATGATATAGTTATAAATTATGTATTTACCCTTTGGTAAGGGGGTTCACCATGTCCTTTTAGGACAGATCGTCTGCCACTGGATCTCCCCTAGCACACAGCTCTCATCTGTGGCTCCCCATAGCTGTCGCATGAAACGGCGGCCACACCCTGGGTACTGGCTTTGGCGAGCTTGCTAAACCAAGTGAGGGTAACCGACGGGTCTCAAACCCTCGGTGAGTTTGAATCGGACAGTGTCAGCCCTACTGCAAGCGAAGCCTGACTCCCGGCGGAACAAGCGGAAGAGTTCACCTGAAGAGCCAACGGTTGTGAAGGCGGTGGCAGCAAGTGTCGTTGGAGCGCCTAGAGCAGGACGTGGCACCCAAAGAAGTCCTGGTCATCCACTGCAGCCTGGCAGTCTTCCGTTGTAAGGGTTCTTCGTGCCACTGGATCAAGACTTCCCAGGCCGAGAGTGTGGGATTGCCCCTGTGCACCGGTCTTCTCACTATAAAACTTTCACGCACAGGTAAGTTTTGCAACTCAACCACCACATGTATTTACCCAACACTTTAGTCAAGGACAGGTTTAATACAAGGTAAGTTTTGAAGCAGAATAAAGCTGGTTTAAATTTAAAGCTTTTTTTCTTCTCGAGTATTTACATTATCGAGGCTAAAGAACCCAGTCTGTCCTTCTATTTTCCAATTCCTGGAGGATGCATAGATGAATTCAAGCACACTAACGAGAAGTGAAAAGCAAAATGCCTCCTCCAGGATTTGAACTCGGATCACCAACTTCATTTCCAACGACGATTACAATTGCACTAAATACGAGTTCAATGTTAATTTTAAAGGTTATTTATATTTCTGCCAGTTTATGAGTTGTTACCAAACTCCTAGAAATATAATAAAGAAAGAATTTAAAATATTTAATATTTTAATTTAACTTTTACTACTTACTATTGTTTGTAGCGCCATATATTTCGTCATTCTCCCATTTTCTTATACCTTAAGTCAGTATAAAACTTTGATGGTTTGATAACTATTTTGAAATCTTGACATATTTCATTTTCGATGAATCATTCGATTGATTGTTTGATTGATTGATTTTAACAGCATTTCTATCCATTTCAGGTTATTTCATGTTAAGAAGTTAAAGAAGTGCGTTCGTTGTACGTTCACAGTTATTTCACTATTGAATAGGAATAATTTTTAAACAGATCTAGTTGAGACATAGATGGAATTCTAACAGGTACTTCTACTCCGGGTTAGAGTGGACTTGAGAGAAATGGCAATAAAGGGGTGCTTCATATTCCCCAGATCTCCAGAACTGGAATCTCACTATTTGGGTCGGGGGAGAATAGAGTGTTATATCCAAGGTATTCTCTTTTTTGTGTTTTTTTTTTTACTCAGTTGCTGGGGGTACTGTCTGTGTATTTTAATCCCCACTGACAGGGCAAATTAATTACTCCGATTATTAATCATTCAACGTTTCATACGGGTATGGTTTATCCTGACGGTGTATTAGCTGAAACATGGTAACCATTAAAAATATAATCGAAGATTAATTTCAGAACGAGAGATGAAAAAAAAAGTAAATGAAGACAGATATAAAGATGAAAACATTTACATTTTAATTTTCATTTGTTAGACAAAAAGAAAACCGTATGAAAAAGATTTGGTATTTTTTAGATCTATGATTATGATTGACAGCTTTGCAATATTTTAATTGATGAGTTGAAAATTGGTTTCTTGGTTCAAAATCCTTTCGAACTTTCCAATATCATGATTTTTTTTAAATGAAATAGTTATTTATTAATTTCCACTTCGATGTGGCACAAGACCAGAATTATTGGTCACTCAGTGAAAATCGAAGGCACTAATGATGGTCTGCAAATCGAGCTTACTATTACGCCATGCAAGGCTCCCTTTTCAAGCGAAATAACATAAAGTACTTACATTTACTTAAATAAGCGCATAAAGTATAAAATAAATATATTCTAAAAAAAAAAATATGGGACAATATCAGCAACAAAATCTAATATGGGTTATTATAAATGTTGTGTGTATCAATGTCAAAAACAAAACATTGTAAATTGAATTTAAACATGACAATCAGTAAACGCTTGTTAGAACTGATCAACAGTTTTAGTACGGCGTTCTCTGCAACCAGCAAATTTATTAGGCAAGTGGTTACATTTGATTTTGTACATACAGTTGTTGAGTAACCTTGATAAACTAGAAAATAAATCTTCACAGTGTTTTATTTGAAATATTTTTGATTTCGTATCTACACAGAAATCTAATATACAAATTAGAAAAGCAATTTTATACTGGGGAACGCCGTGTTAACACTTGAAGTTAACATTTTGCAGATAAACGCTAAATTGTTAAATAAACAGTTTTACATGTTCTTCACGAGAGACAAGCATTGAAACGGGCTTCACAGATCTATTTTTCCCACTTATAGAATTATAAAATTCATCTCAATGCACTTGCAACAAATACTTCCGCAATTATTACTGACGTCATTTCCTGTAACCAGGATAAGTTCTCACGGCAGCTTTAAAAACCGCTTCAGCCATTACAACTGTAATTCTTGTATTCTTTGGACAATTACACTAAAAAAAAAAAAGTCTACTAAAACCATTGCTCATGACCTGATCGGATAAATAGACTGTGTATTTGATTGTGTAACACTGTGAACAGTTTGCAATCTGGTGTGAAAGGTGAGATTTTAATGAAGAGCAGGGTACAGGGTGCAGGGTTTATAAAATGTGAGATTTGGAACATACGGGATTTTATTCGAATAGTAAAATACAAGTCAAACTCCATGATGGTGGGTGAGATGTTTATGTCTTTTTGGTGCCATATATCATTAACACATCATAACTAATACAAATTATTATGGCAATTTAGTACAAATCATATTCCAGCATAAAATAGGAATATTGCATATGGCTCCATAGTCTATTACAATTTAACATTTCTCATCACCACGATATTTATTGTGTTCTGACCCATCATATTCCTTCGTCTATTATGCTTATAGATCAAAACTTTATATTCTTCATAATGCAATAATGATGACATTTTGTTCCTTAGTTAAAATCATCACCGCACACACACGCGCACGCGCACGTGCGTGCACACAAATACATAAAAAACAAGCAAAAAAATTTTTTACTCGGTCAATCTGTCATGTCTTTGACTACACTTAGCGCTTTATATATCCAGGAGACACAACATCAATTTTTCCGCGCCGCGCACGTATCTTCATACACACACACATACTAAATATCACTTATCTGTCGTCACACAATAATACGCAAATATAACCTAGAAAAACACACATACATATAAACACACACACACACACACACACACACACACACACACACACACACACACACACACACACACACACATACAAACAATTGTACACAATTCTAACGTTTTTTTACTGTATTTTTCGATTTATCCAATATCTTTCGTTCTCAGCCAGATGATTGTCGTTTATAAGATGTCATGAAACCCGAGGTCACAGACAAGCTCCTATGCCATTAAATATATATAAAAACTAATATATATTTACTTATTATTATTATATAATTGGTCTATCGCGAATGCTGAGCGTTCTACAAATTATATCGCATTTACGTGCCACAAAACCACGAAAGAAGATAGTGACAACAAACACTGTTATAATATATATATATATATATATATAGATGTGTGTGTGTGTGTGTGTGTGTGTGTGTGTGTGTGTGTGTGCGTGCCTGGGAAATAAGGTCGCGGCGCTACCTTGCCAAAATATTTCATGATTTGGTTCGTAATTTTCTAGATTTTGTTATTTTTTTGTTGAATAACTTCAATTTTTATTGCAATATTTTTCGTTTGTCATGAGTTAAGTCTCGATCAATGAAATAAATAAATCTATACCAATGAGTTAAGTCTCTATCAATGAAATAAATAAATCTATACCAATGAGTTAAGTCTATATTGTTTGTTTACAATGAGTTAAGTTATTTTTCGTTTGTGTCAATGAGTTATTTTCGCCGTGCAAGACGTACACGATGAATTTTAAAGATTCATTTAATGAAGATTAAAAACATTTTTGAAAGCCAGAAATAAGATATATTTCAGTTCATTAAATTATTTTGTTTCCACATGTTCAAGATTTGAAATTATTGTTTGCACTTGAGTAGGTGTCCTCATGGTGTCATGGTTAAAGCGCTGAACTACGGATTTGTTGTGAACGAGTTCGAATTCCAGTCATGCTATTATGTTCACTTTCGGACAAATAAAATTGGGAAATGTATGAAACCCCTTATCCCCCCTGCTGTTTTTCTCGACGGGTGGCTTTGGCATTAAATAACCCACGAAGGTTGATATGCCATTTAAACAAAGAAACTAAACCAAACCTTGCGAGTGAAACACCGGTCCTATTAATTATTTGTTCTACATTTGAGTAGTTTATTAGAGTTTAAGTAACATCATTCATGCACCCCGCCAAAAAAATTACTAGTAGTAATAATTAGCATGGCTACAGCATACATCTGCTTAGGTATTCATAAAATATTTTGTATAGAATACACCGGCTGCATCTCTGCAGAAGAGTAAGACCCTCCATCAACAAGTGTTCTAGTTATGACATTAAACCATCTGATGGCAAGGTTTCAGCCTTGGAGATTTGGGGAATGTGGAGTACCCTTTCACTACCATTGCTCCCAGGTCCATTCTGAACCGGCATGGTCGCACCTAATAGGGTCTTATCTATAAATGAAAGAGAACAAATCATGTGTGCAAACAAATGTCTTGTATCAAATTGTGACTGTTTTATAGCAATACTTAACTGTGCGCAAAAAGGAGTTCTGCTTCGTTTAAGAATGTTATCTACAAAATGTGTTTACAAATCGTATATGTATTTGATATATATGCATAAATAGGATTTGGCATTAAATAACCTACAATGGTTGATATGCCATAAAACCTAACCCAACCAAATCCTATATATTTAATATATATGTATAAAGAGAATTTGGCATTTAATAACCTACAATGGTTGATATGCCATAAAACCCAACCCAACCAAATCCTATATATTCAATATATATGTATAAATAGGATTTGGCATTAAATAACCTACAATGGTTGATATGCCATAAAACCCAACCAATCTAAACCTTGATAGAGATAGGCTAATCGTATAGAATTGGCTGTGAAATTGCTTTATTAAAAATATTATACAATTCGATTGTAGTACAGATGCCAATAGATGGTATTCAGAAGTGGATAAACATAAGAAGTTCGAATGCTGCTAGCCAAGGCAAGCAATCACGTTTCCCCATTTCGACGATCGTTTTATTTCATATAGCTAAGTATCAGATATATTCTCTGTTTAAGAATCTAACTTCACAAAGCTTTCCAACCTGCTAATCAAAGTTAAGTATCCATATAATATTGCAAGGTTTGAATTATTCTGATATCACCGTCAAGAAATCTTCAAGCGTTTATTGATCCAGCGAGTTACGATAAAAACAAAGGTTTGCTCTTTTATTTTAAATACAAGATTTATTCATCTGAACATTAAGAAAGAAAGAAAACGACTTCAGATAAAAGCAACTATCGATTCTGTAATCAATCAGTAGTAGTAGTAGTAGTAGTAGTATAATAATAATAATAATAATAATAATAATAATAATAATAATAATAATAATAATAATAATAATAATTTGTATTATAATAAACAAAATACAAAGGCAAAAAATATCGTGTGAACTCCAAATGATGGAATATGTAAGATAATATTTCGACTAGTTTGTTGATTTGATGGTTTTCATTTTAAGAAAACTTCGTCTCGAAATCCTGAACCAAATTGGAATTTACATCTCAAAAGAAAATATATTCATGTAGCATCAAACTTATTTTCTTATAAATGTGATTTTTTTACAATTCGAAATAAAAATTTGATCATCAAATGAATTTGGGTGAAATAAACGATTTTATTAAACTAGCTCAAGTACTCGTCCTTCACTGGGTGAGAAATTAAGACTTGGATCATAAATATAATGAGAGCAACAAATATCAAAACCCGTTTCACTTATTACATTTTTCAAACCAATGTTCATTTTATAATCTTTATATTGAAGAATTATTATCATAAAAAGATGAATCCAAAGTGAAAAGAGATTTTAAATTTATAAAGTTGTTATTGTTCTGTGATAATTTTCATTGATTTTTGTAGAGAAATATTTCTAAATGACAACAAAGCGATTTATTGGTTTAAACTTTTTAGGGCTTTGTTCGGATTGTTAGACCTGACTAAACAATAATCCTATCATTTTATTTCTTCAGCTTGAAGAACTACCTATAACTTGAAATTGTAATGTTTAATTAAATACAAGTAATTATTTTAATATGACAAATAATACGTAAATTTTTTCTTTTGAAGTTTGGAAATTTAAATTCTGTACTAGGGATCTCTGCTGATTATTGTTTATTGTATGAAATACCTTTTCGATGAGAGAATTACTTTCTCTATATACATACCAAATTTGGTAGGTCTGTATCAACTGATTGCCCATCAATAAATGACAGACCAAAAACTATTTTTAATTGATATATATATATATATATATATATATATATATATATATATATATATATATATATATATATATATATATATATATATATATATATGTCACATTTGGCAATATTAAAATTGATAGTCAACAGTACCAAATTCTTTCATTTGATAAAAAAACTGATGCTGATTTCTGAAAATACTATTGGAAAAAGAAATTAAATTATTAGCAACTGTCATAGAATAAAAATAGAATTGCAAATAACAACAAATGTTTTATGAAATATAAAACTGAAAAAAGATATAAAGAAAAATTAGGAAAAATTAGACGAACATCCAGAAAATATGAAAATAAATAATACAAAATACAAAAGTAAAACAAGAAAAAAATGAAGAGACATTTGGTTTAGTTGTGTTTTACAGAAAACAACCCTTGTGGGTTATTAAATGCCAAATCTTGTATATATATATATATATATATATATATATATATATATATATATATATATATATATATATATATATATATATCTATAAGAAAGAAGTTTATGGTTCTTACTAGCTCACTTGGTGAGTTAAAGGAGGCCAAATGTTGCAGCATTGTTAATAGTGTTCAATATCAATGATAGAACATTTACACACACACACACACACACACACACACACACACACACACACACATATATATATATATATATATTACATAGTACAATCTGGGATCCTGGGTTTCATGCATTCAGCAATCGCCGGACAGAGTGAAGATTTTCAAAAAAAGAAAAGAAAAATGATTAATATGGTTAATTTTTTTGTTTGAAAAGTGGGGGTTATTTGTGTGTATGTGTGTCTAAGTTTGTGTGTTAATATATTTACAAACTAACATTCGATAACACTCTGACCAAATTGGTCTTATCCCCCCCCCCTGCCCCGAAGAGATGCAATTGGTGTATTCTACTGTTTCAGTCGACAGGGCCAATAAAAAGAGGAAAGCAAAGAAATCTTTCGAAATTAAGAGAAATAAAAAAAAGGAAAAACATAGAAATATATACAAAATGATCAGACTGAATAAAAATTTGTAAATTTTAAATAAAGTTTTGAGGATATTCCATCTTTTTTAGTGAAAGATTAACATTATTATTTTATGATCAATTAATACGAACAGGTTGACACTTAGCAATTGAAATAACCAGACATTTATATTCATAAAGTTTTAAAACTTACTTGAAGCTTGTAATTACGAAGAAGATGCTCATTATTTTTTAAGTTTAGTCATTTGCAGGCCTTATAAAATGAATTATAAAATGGATGATTCTTTTTATTTTTGTCGACTTCATCATATTTTTAACTTAAAAAAGGCATTACGAAAAATTTAAGAAAAGAATAAGAACCTCAATCAGAGACAAAAATAAAAGCAATCATCAATACTTTTATGAATTTCTTTTTTAGAAGGAATTATCAGTTATTTCCATTTCAAATATATTGACGGTCTAATTGGTGGCCTTTGGAATACGTGTCTCGTGTATAACACTAAACTGCATCTGAGGTTTGGCTTCAGTTCTGAAAATCTGCCTCTCCATTGCCATTACTCCCAGACCCACTCTGACTAGGAGTCAGAGTACCTGTTAGGGTCCGATCTACTGGTCAAATAGCTCTGTTTAAGAATAAGTCATATTCGATAGGACTGTGAGAGAAAAAAAATAACTTTTAAAAAATAACTACAAAAAACTGTTGATATGAACGAACAATGAATGCAGTTCCTTAACCTGTGAGTATAAAACAACCCTGTACAGGTTGAAATGCCATTAAAATCCATTAATCAATCAATCAAGCATATGTTCTGAAGATTATGTGAATAAACACAGAAATCATTCTTCGTTACTTAACTTTCAACTAGGTCTTTCGGAATTAGCTTCATATTCTATTGAGAAAACTATATATATATATATATATATATATATATATATATATATATATATATATTTGTGTGTGTGTGTGTGTGTGTGTGTGTGTGTGTGTGTGTGTGTGTGTGTGTGTGTGTGTGTGTGTGTCACATGGTTAGTTTACGTTTATGTGAACATGCAACATTTATAAATAATTAGTAGACTCAAGTTTTTATGTTCTTACAGGCGCTGTGTCTGAAATTTTTTAAAAGTATTTTAAAAGTCACGGGATTATCAAAATTCTAATGTATTTAGAAATAAAGACAAAAATACACAAACTGCTTTTACCGTTCGAAAACTTGTTACAGTTATTGTAAATCTGTAAAAATCCAGATGGACTCAGAATATAAAAGAATTTCAAGTTGTCCTGGTAGAATGAATTTGAAGTTGTTCTGGTACAATGAAAAGTAGTTTTTGAAATGAGAATTTGCATAGACTTTCCCCTCTCTCTCTCTCTTTCTCTCTCTCTCTCTCTCTCTCTATCTATCTATCTATCTCTTTCTTTCTCTCCCACTTCCGCTCATTTTATTCCCTCTTGATTTTCTCTATCTCCTAATGTCAAAAAGAACATTGAATAACACGCCGCCTGTCAAAGATAAAACGCCACAAGGTCGGTAGGCATTTTCCAATTGTTTTTTGTCCATTTCAAGTTGTAGTTTCACTTTAATTATTACAACAGTTCTAGTAAAACCAACTGAGAATGTCATCAAATTTCCTGTTTGTCTTTGGACACATTCACAATTTTGTGACATATATGTCATCTTTATTAAAAAAAAAAAGAAGAAGAAATATATCAAAATGCAACATTTATTCAAAGTAATGTCCAATATATTCACTTTTCGGTTGACCTTGACATTCTGAAATTGCAAATTGCTGAAAAGACCTGAAATATATGTTTATTTGATTGCGTATGCATATAAAAGTGTACTTTTTAACTGAGATGTTGAAACACTTCAGTGTGTCGCAGATGAGGGAAATGAAAGCTTTCGATGCAAGGGTTTTTTTATTCGGGAGATTTTAACTGACAAGCAGAAAAACAAAGAATATTTCATCACTATTAGGTATGGGAACTAAAAATGAAAGGTTGAAAAAAAAGGAAGATGAAAAAAACGTGTATTTTTCTTTTACAAATCTTGTGTTAGGATTGAGTTAGTTAAGCGAAACCAAAGGCCCTGACATAATTGACGATTGAGATGAACTTGTGGTGAGCGGGAGTTTTTGGCTTGGAGAGTCATATTCCTTGTGTGTATTTGAATAATTCTCCTCCCAATTTTCTTGACGACCTTACCGCATGTTTTGCCTTAGTAACTACAGAAATATTTGAACTATGTTAATTTGTCATACAAATGTTGTATTCATTCTGGTTTTTTCTCTCCCAAATCATGATCTATTTTCTACACACATCAGAAAAACTATATGAACAAAGAAAAGTGCTCGTAGCGTAACGGTTATTGGATTAAGAACGGACTTGGTCACCTGAGTTTCAAATCCTTGACAAGGCTGTTTTTTCGCCACACGCTAATGGGAGAAGCATATCGATTCTTTCATCACGCGTGATCAAGGCCAAAACGACAAAATGTTATGAAATGTTACATGATCAATTTTGGTATTCAAAACAGGCCTATCTATCTGATATATTTGAAATTTTAAATAAAGTTAAATTCTAACATTCTAAGAAAAGAAAGAAAGTGTTTTTGGCATCTACAGATAGAAAAGATCTAATTTTAATTGAATGAAGTAAGAAATGAAAATTTCAACAAATTTCCCCAAATGAAGGCTGGCATCAAAAATTCCGTTATCAAAGAATTAATTTATGATCATATGTAAATGAAGAAGAAAAAAAATTGATAACCGGCTTTGGGTGTTGAGGGATTATGATTGGATTATGATTGGATTATAAACCAATTCATAAGATCAGAGTTGTATGAATTATCTCAGAAAGAAATATTCAGAAATTCTTCAACTTAAGAATATTAAAAAATAGAATTAGATTGGTTTAGGATAGAACTTTGAATGTAATTCCCAAAAATGGATTGAAAATTTTGGTAATTCTTCTTAAATTCTTGCCAATTTATTTGGGTGAATCTAGCTTCTCATCTTTAAGAGACATCAAGACAAAGAAAAGAGACCATTTGAAAACAGTTGTGGAAGAATTCGAGTTACCTTATCAATCAGTGGGTGAAATTGTATTCACTTCTAGAAACAAATTTCCCATTGATAACAATTATCAAAAAAACAAAAAAATTGATTAAAATTTTGCCTGAAATCTTCACATTGTTATTGTATATTTTCGGTGAAATAAAAATGTCTTTGCCTTTGAAGACACTGCAACAGGCCCAGTGCCTTCAAAGTCAAAAACATTTTTATTTCACCGCGTTTTGTTTGGGATCAAAGTGTAGCATCCGTTATCTTATGATCAATAATAGAAAATGAAAAGAATTGTAAACACTTTAGAAATCTCAAACTTGTCTTCATTCAAAAATTTCACTTAACGAGCCAATAAATTTTTCTGTGACAACCAATTTGGAAATACCGATGAAAAACTAATGGAAATCGAGCACTGAGTTTGGCTAAGAATATTTGTTCTTCGATTTACAGGTCTTTTTTTCTTAGTTATTGATATGATAAATAATAAGAATTTTGAATCTATACAAACACATCCTAATTTGAGCTGCGGTGGGCAAATGTTATGGGAGTCAGGGAGAAGGAAAACTCTGAATTCAAGCTCCATTCAAAAACTGACCTTGTGTCATATCTTCCTCGTGGCGTAAAAGTTTGGTAAACACAGATTGTCTAATATATTTTCTGATAACGTTTTTAGTATATTGTGTCGTAGGAATCGATGTGTTTCGAAAATGAGGCACATTCATATTTGTGAATGTTGAATGACTCTAACTAGCGATAATCTAAAATATACCAAGTCCACATTTTTTGGCTGATCGCCAATTTCATCTGAGCTGAAATGCTAAGTGCTGGGTACTTGTCTCTATTATGAGAACGTTACAGATACAGAGAAAAGTAAGAAGAGAGAGAGAGAGAGAGAGAGAGAGAGAGAGAGAGAGAGAGAGAGAGCGAGCGTATATTGGCGTTATTGTCCGAACACATTTGAATTGTGCGTCTATAGATATGACTGTCACTCAGTCTTTTTTTTTATACTGCCGTCCATTTGTCTTAAAATTTCCATCGAATATCTTCACAGTTTGTTTCTTACCAGATTGATGAAAAAGTGAATCATTCCACGACAATGATCTTTCTTACTTATCTACCATATCAGATTTCATTCCTCAACGATGTTCTTTCTTAATTATCCACTATACCAGATTTGTCCAAAGGTGAAAAATAACCTGGTATGACAGATCATATGTGGAAGAGGTACAAATAATTGAAAATGGGTTGCTGGAAGCCGTATACATTGGCTTGTCATTGACATGCGAGTAAAGACTTTCAACACGACGTATTTTTCTTTACTTATCAAAGTGAATATTATAGAATCCGGTGTCGAGAGTTGCTTGAATGGATTGACTTGGTTGGCAATAAGTGACCATTTTCTGCGATTTCCCTCCCACCAAGGTTTCTTCCTTTTTTTTTCTTTGACGAAGACTGAAGAATGAATTGGTCAAAACGTGTCTACAATATGAGAATACACTTGAATTTAGAGAATTTCAACCGTCCAAACAATTTCTTGTTTAGTATATTTTAGTCCCTCTGTTTGACTAAATATTTGAAGACCATAAAACAAACTTTTTTTAAAAATTTAGATTCACTTAGACAACAAGCAACGTGAGAATGGCAGGGTAATTATTCTTTTGAAATTACATTTAAAATCAGCAGAAATGTCAAAGGTGAACATGTCCCGCTTTGCAACAATGAATTGATTTACCAACCAATTTACTCATAAATTTTTTAAAACAATTTTATTGTTTATTTCTTTGTTCTAGAAAACAAATTTTCATTGAAAGATAACCTTGTTTTTTTACAGCAATTATTTACAAAATAAACTCAGTGAAATTTGATAACTAAAACAAATCTTACTGCGAATTAGATTACCACGACCAGAAAATTCGGCGAACATTTAGGCGCGCGACATATGGAAACACTGGACAGCTGTTTCGACTTTATTGCGTCTCATCAACAGATGAAAAAAAAAATACAAATCTTTTTGCATTTCTTTTTGTCGAAATTTCAAAATCGAGTCAAAAGTTTTGCATTATTATGGTAGTGCATAAGGCACAATTTAGTTGCTCTAGATGGTTTTGCTGAGGTCTTAAAAGTGAGAAACTACACTGGACTGTCAGATGCCAAGCTCGCCTGATATTCTCCGTGTGCTACTCACTGGATTCGCTCCTGCCTTAGAATCCTGAGGTAGACTACCTTGCTCGTTCATCTATACGGTTCTCAAATCACACAGGTTGTGAAGCGATACACAACGTGTCAGTACACCAACTAGCGCGATACTACCAACCATAGCTAGAGCCTATCACGGCTAGAACTGCTTTAGTCACGTAATATACATTCCGCAAACAACCACGTATATTGCAAAACTTTTGACTCACTCTAGTATGATATTTTTTCTTTCAATTTCTGGGATTATTTCGTAGACAAGTGACAAAAAAGACAAGAATAAGAAGAAATAACTAATTATCTTTCATTTGATTTTTCAGAAATTATGCAAATGTAAATCACAATAAGTTTTTCCTTGAAAAAAAAGAAAAACTGTAAAATATGAAAACTGTCAAATAAAGGAGGAAAAAAAATCATTTTCAGATAAAATAAAATATGTTCCATACTTTCGTTTTCTTTCTATTTTCCCCCCAGTTTTCAGATATCGGACAATTATTATTCGTCAACATGAGACAAAGGAAAGATTATTAAAATATTGTTATATTACAGAGATAATACAAAAAAAACCCCGAACAGACTTGAATTTATAAAATCTTCAATGAGAAAATTGGTAAATAATTGTACTTTAAATTGTGTAAATGAGCTTATCTTTCCTTCCGTTTATTTAGTGTTAGTAGAGTGGGTAACTGGGTCATTGGCCTAACGAGCAGAGTGTTCACCAATGGTCCAGGAGACTGGGGTTTAATCCCAGGTCGAATCATACCAAAGACCCAAAAATGGTACTTGATGGCGCCTTGCTTAACACTCAGCATTATAAGGCATGTTTCTTGGATAAAGTGGAACAATCCAGGGAATAGAGTAGCGTCCTCTCCTACACCTCGGCGTAGTAGCTATTGAAAAGGGAGCCTTCGGGTCACCCTCGCCTAAGGTCGCTAACTTTACTAACTTATTTTACAGTGGGTATCCTAGTGGATAGAGTGTTCGCCAATGGCCCGGGAGACCGGGGTTCAGCACAGGTCGAATCATACCAAAGACTCCAAAAATGGTACTTGATGCCCTTGGCTTAACACTCAGCATTATAAGGTAGGGATCAAGGGTAAGTGGAGCATTCCTGGGAAATGAGTAGCACCCTCCTCTTCAGCTTGGTGTAGTAGCTATTGAAAAGGGAGCCTTCTGGCCACTCTCGACTTTACTTACTTATATCATGGGTATGCTAATTAGTCCTTGCTGAGTGGAGACTCTACTAAATATTTCCCTACCCGTAAGCATAACAATAAATTCATTTTTTTTTTTTTTGGCTTATCAGAGTTGATATAGGAGAAGTAGACTGAGTATAATTTGGAAGCATAGAGATATTTGGCGCACCAAACATTGCAAGAATGAATTGGTCCAATTGATATATTGGTGATCACTTTCTGTTATCATTTTATCTCACCAAAAGTTTTTTTCTCTTTGAAAAACAGATCTGCTGAAAAGTTGTGTTGAACAAATACGATGCATTGATAACTCCTAAGATTAGAAACAATTAGGAAGAAACGATATTCAACAGATATAAAAAGTAGATTTGATTGATAGATTGATCGATTGATTGGTTGATTGGTTGGTTGGTTGGTTTTAAAGGCCTTCAGAAAGTTATAATTTTAGATCAGCAACAATAAAACAAAGTAGAAAATAGAAGCTATTATCAAATTCAGTGCTGTAGTCAATTTATTTCTGCTTTCTTATGAAACAAATTCACCGATTAACAAAATATCATTGATTGACTGATTTTAACGGCTTGTCAACCCGTTTAGGGTCATTTTAAGCCTAAAGTAGATCGCGTTCATTGTACGTTCATATTTACATTTTTGTGGAGTTGTTTCTTAAGAATTTGAATCCGTGTGATTTTCAAATAGATCTATTTGACTCCCAGATGGGACCCTAACAAGTATTATCACTCAGGGTCAGAGTGGAGTAATCGTAACGACTCTATAGATCTCCAGAACTGTGACCTAACCATCAGATTCAGTTCAGTGTCCTACCCAGAATAATCGCTTTTTTTGTTGGGAGGGGGTTTTACCCCTCTACAGGGAATACAATCAACGTATTCTAAGCCTCGCCAACAGGTTGAAAAAACAGTCGATATTATTTTCATTTTCTTTATCAAAATGGTTTGAATAAGCAACGCTAGACAAACGATCTCCAACAGTTCGATGAATTTTACCGCTAAATAAAATTACTAGAACTCTAAATTTATACTGACGCCTTCAATGAAGACTGATTGGCTGTGAGGGGTTGGTTGGTTTGGTTTTATGGCATATCAATCTGAGTAGGTTATTTCATGTCAAATCCATTTTTATACAAATAATCACTTCTATTTTAAACAATTCAGTTTAGCATGAGTACACAGTTTAATTGTCAAAAACATTTCTATTTCAAGCTACTCAGTTTAGTCAAACAGTCCTAATTCAAATAACTCAGTTTAGCATAAGTATGCAGTTTACATGTCAAAAACAGTTTTCATAAGTACAGTTTCCATGTCAAAAACTGTTCTATTTCAAACAATTCAGCTTAGCATAAATAGGCAGTTTTAATATAAAACTCTTCTATTAGTGGAGGTGCCCGTGGTGTAATGGTTATCGTCGTAGGAAATGGACACGGCGACACGAATTCAAATCCTGGACCAGATTAATTGCATTTCACATAGAACTAATACCCTTGGGAAAGGTATGAATCCAATTATTCTCCCTCCAGCTATGGGTAAAATAGTAAGGCAGACTGGGATCTTCAGCCTTGGTGAGGCAACTAGTCTAGGAAAAGGAAAACTCTGAATTCAAACCTGTTAAACCCCGCTTAAAAATTGACCTTGTGTCATATCCTGCCCGAGCGGAGGGGTTGGTAAATATGATATGATAAAAACTCTTCTATTTCAAGTAATTTAGTTTATCATATGTACGCAGACTAGTTCTATTTAACTCATACATAGGGATCTATCAGGCGCTACGACTCCGGGTCAGAGTGGACCTGAGAGCGATGGCAATGAATGGGTGCCCGGCATTCCCCCGAAGCTCCAGCATCACTGGAACCTCACCATCAGATTGTTTAATGTCATATCAGGACACTCATTGGGGGGGGGTCTTATCCTTTTGCAAAGGTGCAGTCGGTGTATTCTATAGCCCAGCCGACTGGGCTATACACAGAGTGTGGGGGTTAGAAAATAAAAAATAAAATGAGTAGATAAAATAAAATAGAATAAAAAATTGTAGCAGTTACCAGAAGCTTCTGACTGGAAGCGAAATCCGCGCATGCCTAAAAGACAGATTTACTGGTAACAAGGAGAAATCCTATCTCACTTTAACCTTCACGATTGTACTGAAAGGACCTTTTTCCCTAGGCTGCTGGCAGGTAGTTCACGTGTTCACCCGGTTTTTGACTTGGGGGCTGGTTGCGTTTCCCGTAGCCACAGCCTCTATTAAAAAACACCCACTGGACCTAGCTACCAGCCTTGAACTCACCTCCGAAAAGGACAAATATAATTCAACGCTTTCTTTGGTAAACGTGACATATTTCCGGAAAACTTTCCTCGCTACAGAATAGTCATAAAACCCTAAAATAAAGTTGGAATTTAAAAGGTATCTTTGTCTCTTTCCTTCCTACCGTAATTCTCTTGCAGCCTTCCACAGACAAAGACGCCAATGAGTTAGATGGGGTAAGAAGAAGAAAAATGGTGTCCGATACGCTGAACCTCAAACCAACAACAATCTACGAATCCAACGAAAATAAATACCCAACTTAACCCCCCAAAGCCCCATAACTGTCTATACAGCAACCCTACTACGTTTTTTTAGAGTCCATTCATTGGGAAATGTTCTAAAGTATCGAGCATTTACTCGAATCTCCCCATTTGTATCAAGACAGTTGTTTACATGTTGTTGTGTTTCCGTGATGACTTCATCGCAAATACATCAAGTTGAAAATTAAGTTTAATTAAAGTATATCAATTCAATATGCCAAGGAAGATGCTTTCTCTGACGTCCTATATAAACGGAACAAAGTGAATTGTATTGATATTAACAGCGTGTAATCACATGGGAATTTATGTACAATATGATCGAACGACAATTCGACCTTCCCCCTCGATTTTGTTAGACCTAATAACTTTCAAACCTTATACGCAATACATCTAAAGAGACTTAATATCTTCTTATTTGTTATAATCACTTTCCAATCATCCAATTCTCATTAAATCTATGATTAATGATCTTCTCGTAGTCCTGTTTATGGAATTATAATGTATTTTGTAACTGATGAAACGTCATTTTACCATTTTTAAGGCAGATTATGTAAAAAAAAAAAAAAAGAAAAAAGAAAAAAAGAAAAAGAAAAGTAAAGAAAGAAAAAGAAAAGAAAGAAAAAGAAAGAAAAGAAAAAGAAAAAAGAAAAGAAAAAAAAGAAAAAGAAAAGGCGGTTCTATAGGAACGCGAGGAACAAAGAATATTTGTTATAAAACATAAAAATCTTCTATCAAGAGGAATAACAATTTATTCTTGTAATATTAAATGATTTTAAAAGTACGTGCGTGTGTGTGTGTATGCATAAAAAAAATATTCGTATAAAACAAATCTAACCACTTAAGTTTAGTAAAAGGAAGTGACACTTGACCTCATTACTTCCTATTTCCACCTCTCGTTCATCCTTCTAATTGTAATTACTTCTATTTTTTTGCCTTTCCCCTTCTCTCAGTTCAAAAGTGTACCAAAGTCACTTTTGGTTGTATTCAAAATAAGATTCACTTATTTAATGAATCTCTACACTGCTCTTACTCTCTCTCTCTCTCTCTCTCTCTCTCTCTCTCTCTCTCTCTCTCTCTCTCTCTCTCTCTAGCATTGAGGATGGTTTTTATCGAAATGCATCGAGATCTATAAAGTTCTGTAAACAGCATTTTATTAGCGAAATATCCACCTTGTATTCAGATCAAAGGAATTTCCCACTCACAACCAATCCAATAACGTTTTCATGATTCATAAGCAATAAATATTAACATTAAAATCTGAGGCTTATCGCATCTCTCTTTAATAAAGTTCATTATAGTAAGAAAAGAAAAAGAATCACTCTAGTTTCTTATTTCTTACTTTCAAAATTCATGACAACGAAAACTTTTGAATGCTTATATGATATACATTTCCTGTTTAAAAATAACAAAACGCAAACAAATACAAAAAAGTAGTAAACATTAAACCCAAGTTGTTTTTTTTCTACCAATTTATGAAATTTTTTTCATGTTCTTGATGACTTATCTGTCAAAATATTTTGTCTGTTCAACAAATTCGATGATTGACAAACACTTAAAAAAAGATAAACGTCATGGAATCTCCTTTGTCTAATTCCTTATCATCTTTCGATAATGTTTAACACCAATTAGCTTTCTTTCTTACAACAATTAATGTAAAAGATGGAATAAGTGTTCTTGTGAAGAATTTAAACCAGTCTTCTGAATTAATTCTGAAATTTAAATGATACGACTAAGAAATACATCACTATAGATGCAAAATACAAATATGGTCCATCCAATAACTTTTAAGGTGGAGCTTGTGGTGTAACGGTTATCATCGAAGGAAGTGGATTCGGTTACTCGAGTAGAAATCCTTTTTGCATTTCACAGAGCGCTAATACTTTCTTGAAAAGTATCAATACAACTATTCTCTGTTATGGGTAAATAGTAGGGCGACCGGTCTAGGAGAAGGAAAACCCTTAATTCATTCCAGTTACAGACTTGGAAAGGGTTGGGCTACGGCAGACTATTCATGTCCAAGACATGTTACATGGGTGGCACAAACAGCTCAAAACCAGGTTATGAAACCAATGAGAGCTAACTTTTAAATGTGTGCATATTTTTATCTTTTTTTTTTCTTCTTTTCTTTTTTTAGGTCTACTTAAGGACTCAATGTTTTGCTCATTCAACATTCGAATTGCTGAGATCCTTTGAGCAATATTCAACCAATAAGCTATATCGATTTTAGAATTTCTCTAAAACCAAAATGATCTGTGAACAAGTTTGGAATAAATGAGAAAAGTGCCACTAGCTTTAATAGAGGGATCTTTTTTTTTTTAAATAAGTGATGATTGAATTTTAAATCTTTTTCTAATCCTATTGCAAAATCTCTTGTCACTTTGAAAAAATTGTTTTTACAAAAAATAGAGTTCTTTAATCTGGCATCAAAACTCCTCAACTATAGAATTTGCAGTTGTCAGGTGTATCAAACAAATTTCTCAGGAAATTTTAGTAAAATGTTTATAGGCTTTGCCAGCAAGTGACACCAGACGGGTTTTATACAGTAAATTATCTTTGTTCATATTTGGTTAACGTAGCTATCTGTATACCAGAATGACTCCCAAATTTGAAATCTAAATAAAGACACAGCCGAAATGATGATATCTACACGTTTAGAATATTATCTTATCTTTGTCCAGACGAGTCAGTGCCAATTCTTGAGACTTTTGATCAGTAGTTTTTGCGAAAAACATGATTGTGCAAGTGTGACATCCTTCAAACACTAAGCGACACGCGGTGACCTTTTCTTGTTTCCTAAACTGAAAATTACTTAACGTGGAAGATTTGGATACGCACAAGAAAGTAAATAAAAAATACTCATTGGAACAAGTGTGTTAAATGCCAAGGGAAATATCTTGAAGAAAATAAGGATAAAACCTTATTTTCTTCAAAATATTTCATTGTACTTTTCTTTCTTGGTAAATAAAGTTTCAGTAACGATAATTTTTGAAAATGTCTCCTTAGGTTTTACTAACGTTCATTGTTCACAACTCGGACACTCACCACAACCCATCAAACCGAAGATTTTCCTTTTATGAAAAGAAAAGAAAGGAAACAATATCATCTCATGCTGAGTAAGCGGAAAGAAGAATTTTCAAACAAGTACTCTGTTCGTCAAATATTCGACCGTGTTTTTATTTTCATGGAAGACGAGAATTCGTAACTAAATTCTACACCCTTGCTTGATTTGAAGTCAGTCTACATCTCTAAGCCCATTGCGTATAAAATTTATTGTTCTGGACAAGTGGGAATAACGTGATATTTCAAGAATTTCCTTTTGTTTCTATGGGTGGAGTTAACTACATCGTGAGAAAGTAAGATGTTTATTTTTCTGTATCTGGTTTCAGTTTGAAAGCCAGTGCATTTTTTTTTAAATGGAATACATATAACTTTACACACACACACACACACACACACACACACACACACACACACACACACACACACACACACACCCATATATATATATATATATATATATATATATGAGAAGCTAATAACCGTTGTTTAATTTACTCTGTAATTGCGCCATAAAGATATTACTGTATTACATTTCTATCAATTATAATAGACGGTTATTGCGTAATGACATAGATAATTTCATTTACCTCACAAAGAACCCGTAAAAGTTTAAAATAGCTAAAAAGAAAAAAAAAAAGAAGATTTATTGCTATAACATATCAAGTTATATCGAAATTTCAATTTTATTGACAACGCAAAATATTCAGATGGAAAGCTTATCGGATTTGCTAAAATAAAGTCCTGTCTAAACTCTGAATATTTCATTTAATTATTTTTCAATATCAGTTTTAAAATCTACTTACAAAGTTGCCCAGTATTGTTTGTATCAACATATATTCTTACAGAATAATACTATAATAGTAATGTAGAAATTTGGTCAATGTAACAAATAGGATTGTGTTTTTATTGCTGTCAGAATTATGTTTTGTTTTTCAACTGATTTGTTCAGTTCAAAGTTTCATAATTAACAATATTCTTAGTTTTGGCTTCTTGTGCCAGGATTAAGAGACCAACAAGATTTGTAACTTTAAAAAGACCAACATTAGGTTGACTAAATGAAAAGACAGGATAGGTCAGATTTTGTCCAACAACTTTTAGTGATAATTGCCCTTGGTTTGTTGGTTGGTTGGTTGGTTGGTTGGATTTTATAGCATATCAACCTTTGTAGGTTATTTAATACCAAATTGAATTTATACAAGTAATCAGTTCTATTTCAAACAATTAAGTTTAGCATGAGTACAGTTTAATGATCAAAAACATTTCTCTTTCAAGCTCTTCAGTTTATTCAAACAGTTCTAGTCCAACCAATTCAGTTTATTATAGGTATAGATTTTGTTTACACACTGTTAAATGTCAAAACAGTTCCATTTCAAAGATTCAGTTTAGCGTAAGTACAGTTCTATTTCAAGCAGTTCAGTTTAGCATATGTATGCAGATTAGTTCTATTTGACCCATAGATGGGACTCTATCGGGTGCTACCACTTCAGGCCAGAGTGGACCTGGGAGCAATGGCAACGAAGGGGTACTCTGCATTCCCCAAAGCTCTAGTATTACTGGAACCTCTCCATCAGATTGTTTAGTGTCATATCCAGGACACTCGTTGGGAGGGGAGTCTTACCCCTCTGCAGAGAAGCAGTCGGTGTATTCTACAGCCCCAGTCGATTGGGCAATATTGTCTTTGAAATTTGCTGATCGTCATGATAAAGTTAAGTGTGATAGGAAACTGGAATTTTTGAAATTCAAAAGATAAGTCAGTTGGTTTGAGGGGTATTCTGGGGATGAAGTAGCTGTTTCCAGTCAAATTTCCTGACAGGGAGTTTTATACTTTAGATGGTAAAAGCTTTGTGCCACAAAAGAATTTTGGAGGATTGAGGTTAATAGTAGATCGTGTGGAACAGTTCCTTTTGGTTTAAGCGTATTGAGACACTTTTTTGAACCATTAACAACCAGGTTCTGGAAATTGCTGGTGTTAATTGAGTTAGAGGATTTTTTTTTCTTTCTAATGAGCACATCCGGAATCTTATATTCATTTATTTCACTAAAAACCCTTTTCGATGTTAGAATTATTCGACTAATAAAAATCAGACACAAACATTCAGCGTTCTTTTTTGACTCAGATCATTTTATAGGAATACCGTAAAATCTGTTTCCCGCCAAAAAGTTGATGTTGCAAAAATGATAGGAATAATGAATTACTTTTAAAATTTACGCAATGTTTTCAGTTTTTTCTTCTTTACTTTGAATGTTAGATTTTAGATTTTCCGATTAGTCGAACAGATTTTTATCTATAAACAAAGTTGTGTCATATCCTGCCCGAGCGGAGGGGTTAGGTAAATATCATTAACAAAGTTTAAGAGAATTTTAAAACATCTGAATCACATTAATTAATTTTTTTCAAAAAACACTAAGTGTATACAGTATATTTGATTAAAATAAGCAACTAAAAACTTTGCCTAAAATGTATAACTTTTATTGTTGTTCAGGAGAAATTATATCTCTTCACAAAAGTTGATTAAAAAAACTACTACTGATTTAAATTTTCCTAATAATAATAATAATAACACTGAGAACAACCTAAAAAATATCAAATTAGCCAAAGCACCAGGCCATGATGGAATACATAGATTCTGGTTCAAGATATTTACCACCATTAATGACAGACTAGCATTCGAAAAGAACAGATATCTACAAGAAGCACACGTACTCGAATGGATGACCAAAGGAAAGACCACATTGATCCAAAAGACCCCAAACAACTACAGACCTATAACCTGCCTACCAATGATGTGGAAAATAGTAACGGTACAAATAGAGGAAGAGATTTATTACTTGCTAATAAACCATGGATTGTTCTCTGAGGAACAGAAAGGATGCTGCAAAGGATCCAGAGGCACTGGAGAAGTACTCTACATTGATTAGCACATCCTCAACGTAAGCAAGACGAGAAGAAAAAATCTAGCTATGGCTTGGATTGATTACAAAAAAGGCATATGATATGGTTCCGCAAAGCTGGGTGATAAACTGCCTCAAAATATACGAAATATTAAATGAAGTCATAAACTATCGAGAAAACCATCGAAACCTGGAGAGTGTAATTGACAAAAAGAGGGAAAAGCTAAGCTGAAGCAAAGATCCAGAGAGGTATATTCCAAGGAGATGCACTATCACTATTACGATTTATAATAGTGATAATGCTACTTAATCACATACTCAGAAAATGCACTGTCGGATACAAACTTAGTAAATCGCAGGAAATGATCAATCACCTAATATACATGGACGACATCAAACTGTTTGTAAAAAATGAAAAAGAATTGGAAACTCTAATACAATCGGTGGAAATATACTGTCAAAACATGGGGATGGAATTTGGCATAGAAAAATGTGCTATGCTTGTGATGAAAAGCGGCAAACGACACTCGACGGACGGAATGGAACTACAAAATCAAGAAAATGTTAGAACGCTTGGAGAAAAATAAACCCACAAATTCTTGGGCATATTGAAAGCTGACACCATCAAACAAGTAAAGATGAAAGAAAAATTAAGAAAGAGTATCGCAGGAGAACCAGAAAGCTAATCGGACAAAACTATCTAGCAGAAATCTTATGAAATGCATAAATACCTGGGATGTTCCCCTTTTAAGATATTCGCGACCATTCTTGATGTGGACCAGAGAAGAACATAAACAAATGGACCAGAGAACAAGAAAACTAATAACCATGCATAAGATATTACATCCCAGAGACGACGTTGACAGACTATATGTGTCAAAAAAGAAGGAGGGAGAGGGCGTGCAAGCATTAAAGACAGCGTTTACGCATCAATACAACAAATTGAAGACTACATAGAAAAGCGTGAAGAAAGACTGATTATAGCCATCAGAAATAATACTGACAACACGAAGACCAATAGAACGACAATAACCAGAAAACATAAGTCGGAAGAAAAACAACTCTAAGGACGTTTTAAGCGACTAATAAGCAACATCTCATAGGAGAAAACGTGGACATGGTTAAGAAAGGGAAACCTTAAGAGAGAAACTGAATATCTCCTAAAAGCTGCACAAAACAACGCCATAAGAACCAATCGTATCAAAGCAAGAACAGATAAGACACAATAAAACATCAAATTTAGGTTATTTGGTGGTAGAGACGAAACAATCATTCATATCATAAGCGAATGCAGCAAATTAGTACAGAAGGTGTATAAGACTAGACACGACTGGATGGGCAGTTCCACTAGGAATTCCACTAGGAATTGTGCAAGAAATTTCAATTTGACCATACGAACAAATGGTATATGTACAACCCATCATCTGTCCTGGATAATGAGACAAACAAACTCCAATTGGATATTGAGATACAAACGGATCGCCTAATCTCGGCCAGAAGACAAGAAGACCAGACGACCAGACCTTGTAATAATCAACAACAACAACAACAACAAAAAGAAAAAAGAAAAAACTTACAAAATTGTGACTACAGAATAAAATTGAAAGAATGTGAACAGAAGTATAAGTACTTGGACCTTGCACGGGAATTGAAAAAACTATGGAACATGAAGGTGACAATTGTACCAATCGTGATTGGTGCTTTTGGTACAGTCACCAAAGGATTAATAAGGGAATTGAAGGACTTGGAAATAAAAGGACGAGTAGAGACCATCCAAACTACTGTATTACTGAGATCGGCCAGAATACTGAGAAGAGTCCGGGAGACTTGAGGAGACTTGCTGTCACTCAAACTTCAGTGAAAGAACATCAGCGTTAGCTGATGTGAAAATCTCTTAAATAATAATAATAATAATAATTATTATTATTATTATTATCATTATTATTATAGTTTTTTCACATCAGCTAACGCTGATGGTCTTCCACTGGAGTTTGAGCGACAGCAAGTCTCAAGTCTCCAGGGCTCTTCTCAGTATTCTGGCCGTTCTCAATAGTCCTGTAGTTTGGATGGTTTCCACTCGTCCACCAACTTCCAAGTCCTCCAGTCCCTTTGATAATCATTTAGTTACTGTACCAAAAGCACCAATTACAATTGGTATAATTGTCACCTTGATGTGCCCTAGTTTTTTCAATTCTCTAGCAAGGTCGAGGTACTTATCCTTCTTTTCACATTTTTTCAGTTTTATTCAGTAGTCAGCCGGGACAGCAAAGTCGACAATTTTGCAATTTCTCTCTTTTTTTTTTTGTTGATTATTATTAGGTCTGGTCTTCTGGGAGGGATTTGGTGATCCGTGTGTATGTCAAAGTCACATAGGAGTTTATGTGTGTTATTTTCTAGGACAGGTGTTGGGTTGTGCATATACCATTTGTTGGTATGGTAAAACTTAAATTTCTTGCACATCTCCTAGTGGATCACCCTGCCGACCCAATCATATATAGTCTTATATTCCTTCTGCGCTAATTTGCTGCATTCGCTTATGATGTGATTGATGGTTTCATCTCTGTCACTGCATAGCCTACATTTGTTATTTTGTTGCGTCTTATCTATTCTCGCTTTGATATGATTGGTTCTTACGGCGTTGTCTTGTGCTGCTATTGGGAGAGATTGTTTCTCTCTAAAAGTTTGCTTTTCTTAGCCATGTTTAGGTTTTGTCATGTGAGATGTTGTTTATTAGTCGTCTGACAATAATTATTTCAAGTTTGACCAAAGATTTTTCTCCAAGGAGGAGGAGTTGATTAATTTTTAAAATAATTTCAGAAAGTTTATTTGAAAATATCGTTCATAAAAATAAATTCCTTTAAATACATGTTGATGATTTCATTAAAATCTGAGTTGATTTTTGGGAGTTGATTATAAAACATAGTGTGTTTCCCTAGGTTAACAGTTTTCCATACACATATTTTGAGAAGATGGTAAACACCATTTCAAAGCCAAATAACTCATTCTATTAAGCTTAAAAGCAAAAATAGAAAATAGGATTTTCTCCGATCTTTCTTTTATGAACTGTAAGAAGATTTTGACCATAAAAAAAAAACTTTTGTACAAATTTCAAGCGTTTCTTTACACTTATATCTTTTTTTTTTTTCGTTAAAAGTTCTTGCCTTGGAGGTGCCCGTGGTGTAATGGTTATCGCCGTAGGAAATGAGCACGGCGACACGAGTTCAAATCCTGGACGAGACTGATTGCATTTCACATAGCACTAATACCCTTGGGAAAGGTATGAATCCAATTATTCTCCCTCCAGCTATGGGTAAAATAGTAGGGCAGACTAGGTTCTTCAGCCTTGGTGAGGCAACTAGTCTAGGAGAAGGAAAACTCTGAATTGAAACCTGTTAAACTCCGCTTAAAAAATTGACCTTATGTCATATCCTGCCCGAGCGGAGGGGTTGGGTAAATATGGTTAAAAGTTCTTGTTACTTGAAGTGCCTGTTACATGATTTAGGATAAAATTTCAAATTTACGAATACAGTTTTTGTTACGAAATGCTCCTTCGTATTTCTGGTATTGTCTTTCTCTCTAGTATTGCATATTCGCTTCTGACCCTACCCTCAAAACTGCTTATATAGTTTATGTGCTTTATTATTATTATTATCATTATTGTTTGGTAGCAATTCTTGAAATCATTTAACTGTGTGCAAACAAATGAGCTGTGGCTTATTTAAAATGTTATCTACAGACTATTCGTTTACAAATCATATATTTGATATATGTATAAATAGGATTTGGTATTAAATAACCTACAAGGGTTGATATGCCATGAAAATCAACTAACCAACTAAATTACAAATTTCTAGCGCTTCTAAGTTCATTGGCCTAGTGAGTAGAGTGTTCGTCAATGGTCAAGGAGACCGGGGTTCAATCCCAGGTCGCGTCATACCAAAGACTTTAAAAATGGTACTTGATACCTCCTTACTTAACACTCAGCAATATAAGGTACGTATCAAGGGTAAAATGGCGCAATCCAGGGAAAAGAGTAGCGCTCTCCCCTACACTTTGGTGTAGAAGCTATTGAAAAGGGAGCTTCCTGGTCGCCCTCGATTACGGCGGGCAACAATGTTGTAATTTGAAGCATTTTGTCAGCTAAAAATCTTTTTAGATTGCAAATTTTTCTAATGAAATTTTTTCTAATGCAAATTTTTCTAATGCTAAATTTTACTGTAAACAACCTTTTTACACTTTAGTTTTTGGCCCAAATATCTCTTGTTTATCACATAAAAAGAATCATATCAAGACCTTTCATAAAAGTAGCTGAATATACAGCAACACAAAAGAATTGCCATCATAATAGATTTGAGGTAAACAGCGTATCTACTAGAATAATTATTCATAATCGAATGATCACAACAGTAAGAATTTTACAAGTATTATCATTTCAATCTCAAGTCCCGGTTCTCTGAAGGTCAATTCGCACTTTCAGATATCGTTTTTTTTTTTTTTTATTAGCTTGACATTCTTATCATTGACAGATATGACGTCTGTCAATGGATATCCGAAAATTGAAGCCATTTCAGTCTCAGCAACGTCAGTTTTTGCAGCGATTTGGCATTTTCATTCAGAATACTCAGTTTACAGCTTTTCAGTGTATTATGAAACAAAACGAATGAAAGCATGAACATACATGTTCAAATTAAACAATATATCTATCTACAGCTATTTTCACCATCGTTGTTTTAAATTATTATTATTATTATTGTTGTTGTTGTTGTTGTTGCTGCTGCTGCTGCTGCTGCTGGTGGGTGGTTTGAGATATTTTTCACATATCTTCTATTAGTTTTGAGATGAAGTAACGTGACAAACTGATTTTTCTTAAGTTCATAATTTCACACTCTACAACCGGATGTTGAAGACTGCAAGGAAATGTAATGCTGTTTGGTTGGTGAAGGAAGCCAAGAAACATCTCAAGTTTGCTGAAATAAACCCAGCAGCAGCAGCACACACACACACACACACACACACACACACACACACACACACACACACACACACACACACACATCGCCCAAAGAGGTATAGGTGGGAGTGGTGGAGAGCTCAGCTGGACGAACAGTGCAAAGAAGACTTAATGTAACGGAGACAAGGGGAGTAAGTAAATGTATCTGAGCCGTTGAATATATGAACTAGTCACTTTGTGATGGAGTATGTTAATATGTGGTCAGTTTAATTGAAGATTGTGGCAAGGGAGGGTATGTGATAGACGAGGTCAAACATAGAATCAATTCCCGTTACCATTATCATGTAGGCATCAGACAAATTCGATCTTTTCCTTTAGATGAAAAGTGTCTTTGTAATGTAATGGTTAAAGCACTGGACTGTGGAAGCGAGTTCGAACTCCAGTCGCGCTATTACGTTCACTTTCGGACAAATACCCTTAGGAAAGGTATGAACCCCCTTATCCTCCCAGCTGTGGCTTAAATAGTACCATTACTGTCCTTCTAGAAAGATGGCCTTGGCATTAAATAACATATGAAAGTTGATATGCCATTATACAAAGAACCCAAACCTTTTGAAAAAATGAGAAAAATGCTGTCACTAAAGTGGGACCTGATTCGCCTCATCTATTCCGTCTCATCCTGTTCAAAGATAAAATGGCAACCAAGGAAGGTTAACACTTTAAACTCCAGCCAAAAATTTAGAAAATAATGTTTCTTCTCTCGCTAATAGGAGACCTAGTCAAAGCAGTGAGCTTGTCGTGTTAAGTCCACTGATATCGACGATAAAATTTGGGAAATGGAAAAAAAAAAAAACCAACTGTGAGGAAGAAAAGATTAAAATGCTGAAAGTGTTAAGCAGACGATCGTTGGCGCACTCGCTTGACTTGTACAGTTGAACTTCAGTGACACGGAAAATTCGAGACAACCACTGCATTTCCAGTTGGAGTCTTCGCATAGATGCACCACGGTTTGTTTAGAGCCGTTCCTCCAAGCATTTCATGAGTATTCCTCAAGGAAACTTGGTTATAGTTTTGTGGAATTCAGAATTCTCCTCATAGATTGATAACCTACCCAAATTCGGAGAATCCTACTATTTTGCTGTTGCGTTCTGGTTAGTGAACGCTTGTAATATTAAATAAAGGACAAACCACGATATGAGAAGAAATAGAGATATATTCTCTGGAAAAAGTATATACAATAGAGAGACTATTAGTAGACAAGAACATAGGATTAGTGAATACAGAATAAAGATATAGTCCGACGATAGTATTCGCTTCCGTTATTACGGTAGCAAGTAAAGTGATCTAGTGCAATCTCCAGTCTCCAGCGCTCTAATACTATTCCTATAAGAAGCTGCTCTTCACCTTCTAGTCTGCTGGTATTAGTAGCTACTGCTATATAGTGCAGATGGACTAGTTCATTGTGTGGAAAAAGGTGGGTGATACCCAACATTTACCTTATGGGAAAATACATTCATACCTTTACTAAAGGCACTTGGAAGTGTCTGTACAATATAAGAAAATTTAGCAAATGATTCATTTTTGATAATCTTTCTTTATCCGATTCATGGGCAATCTGCCTTTATCTCCTGCTAAGTTGAAAAGTTGCAGGTTTCGTGAAGCAGATGCGCTTAGATACTGCAGTTACCTCAGTTTTCTAGTTTATCAGCTTGTTTGGTGCGTATATTGTCAAGTACAATTGTATTACAAGTGCTGTACTTTCTGATTGTAGCAATGGTTGGGTCATTTTGTGTCGGTGGTAATCCAAGAGAAATACATTTTATGATAAAAAAGAAGTGCCAAATGTGTTCATCTTGGGTAATAAATGAAACAAATTGACATTGTGGACTTGAACACTTGCAGCGTCTCAACCATATATGGTAATATGTTAAGATCTATCTTACTGAACTGACTGCTTCTTAAGAATGAAACTTCCGGTGGTAGTGGTTAGGGAGGGGCCACTGAACGGAAAAGGGAAGAATTTAAAGACTTAAGGATCAACAGGTGTTGGTTATTAGGGCCAATTAATATTGGATTTATACTGGATACCGAGCTTCTTTGCCCTTTCCCTCCCTCCCCCCTCTCGCTTTCTCTTGTATTTTATTTGACTTTTTACAGAATTTGAGAAGAGACAGTCAAAGAACATCAAATCGTGGGAACTGTTTCAGCTTAGGTTTGGAGCGTACGTGACCGGAAGTGAAATCAGTAGATAGTGTACGATATCTGAAGATGGTGCAAAGTAGTGTAAGATATCAGAAGATGTTTTGTAATCTAAAGTCCTTCGCATATGTTAACAGGAATATAAAATCATAAACAGAAATTCAGTCGATTGCTAGAACCAGTAGAACGATATTGCAACCGTTGTTGTTACTGTTATTACCACAGTGGCCATTTTGTAGTTTAGCCACGAATTCTGAGTAACGAGAGGAATAATTTCTCGTATTCCGACTCAAGGAAATTGTATGTGTCTGAGTTCATTGTCTTTGCAGTTTGCTGCAGTCGTAAAGCCGACTGGACAAATGGATTGGATGTGGAATTATTATCACTTGTCTCTTCGTCTATTTTAGATTGAAGTTTATCAACTGTCATAAATAATAAAAGAAAACAAAACAAAACAAAAAAAATCACAAACAAAAACAAAAACAAAACAAAACAAAAAAGTACCCTCCCAAAATGCAATGTCGTGAATGTCATTATTTGATTGGTAAATGGTTTTGTTGAGAAAGTGGAGATGCTTCACAGCATTTTGTGGGATCGCGTGTTAGGAAAGTTTCGGGTAACAAAAATGATTGAGTTGAATTTTAAAAAATTAACAAATTTTGTCAATTTCATGTCAGATAAGTTACTATAGTTCCTTCCAAAAGTTGAAAAAAAAATGACAATTTTAAATTAGCAACAATAAAACAGAGTAGAGTATAGAAGCCGTAATTAAATTCATTGGCGTAATCAATTGATTTCTGCTTTTTTTTATTAAACGAATTAATTAATAAAAAAGGGTTTTGTAGACCAGAAACTTTTTCTTTGATCAGCATTAACATTTTAAACATATTCATCTTAATAAAATTCACAAAGTGCCTTTGCTTTTGTCAGTCTGTTGAATAACTCAAAAACCACCACGGCTATGACTATCATATAATTATTTAAGAGTATTGCTGAGCATATTACTTTTTTTATTAAAGTTTTCAAAAGGTTTTAGAAATGTGTTTAATTGATAACGTAAATATAAGGTTTAACTAGGTCTTCATTTTTCTCTTGTCCTGTTAACTAACCGAATTTTTATCGATTTGTTTAACCGTATAATATTGAAATATAGGTGAGGATTGTTTTTAGCCGGAAACTAAAGTTATGGCCTTTTTCTGTGACTTGTTTCCTGATCATCAGAAAATCAAGATTTTGAAAAATTCATGTCATCGTGTTTATATTTGTTGTACTAGAAATGACCACCAGAAGGATATAAACGTTTTCCTCTTAACGACGTTTAGTAATTTGTAATAGTTCGTTCTTTTGTCAGTGGTTATTGCTGCAATAAAAACTGACGTTTCCTTTTCTTTTCTTTTTGTTACATAGCCATGATATGGCTACGCGAAACGTACATAAAATGTTCATAACATATATACTTAGGTGTCCGTGGTGTAATGGTTATCGTCGTAGGAAATGGATACGGCGACACGAGTTCAAATCCTGGGCGAGACTGATTGCATTTCACATAGCACTAATACCCTTGGGAAAGGTATGAATCCAATTATTCTCCCTCCAGCTATGGGTAAATAGTAGGGCAGACTGGGATCTTCAGCCTTGGTGAGGCAACTTGTCTAGGAGAAGGAAAACTCTGAATTGAAACCTGTTAAACTCCGCTTAAAAATTGACCTTGTGTCATATCCTGCCCGAGCGGAGGGGTTGGTAAATATGATAGCATATATACATAGAACATAGGAATCTCGAAACACAAAAAGCACTTACGACTTCTTATACGAAACTTTTTATTACCTTTGAGTTTAAAGGTTCTTCGACATAAGGAGAGAGATACAATTCTTTCTATTCTGGCTTTTTCATCTCCCCCACCCTCATCTCGTGCGGACCCGTCACAAGGCCTCCGCGAGCAAGCGAAAGTCAACCGTCTTCTCCCGAGGCAGGACTCAACTCAACTAACTGACTTTTTCAAAATCCCCAAAATCCTATGCGCGCTTCCGGTGTGTGACGTCACCCGCACTCTGTAGCCCCGTTTCCCATCTGGGCTATTGTGACATGTCTGAGTGACACGTCCGTTCCGCCCGCACACGTGAACACCTGCGTTAATGTTGCAACTAAGTAACTCATGCACTGAGCCGAAAGGTTCTCAGCCTAACTAAACCCAAAGGCATAAAACGAAATCCCTCGGCCATTATATTACATTTTCTTCTTCTTCCGTTTTATTCCGTTGTATCTCTTAGTGGTTCCATTTATTTAACATCATTGCCTAATACAATCACACGATAGTTTTTCGAAAAATAACGCTGATTAAATGATTGAACGATTATATGATTTTTCTTTATATACACTTTCCTCTTATGTTTTTTGTATTTCATTACACATGTTGTATAGTATACTATGTGCATACAAATATACACGGGAACATAATCAACTGATAATGACGGCTTCAATAACGAACGAACACACTTCTTTATATAAATCTCTCACCCTTTATTTTCGAAAGGGTGATGTTTGTTGTGTGTGAGAAATGAGTGGAGACAAGGACGGACTGCTATATTGACACCAAGTTCTTCTCTCGACCATAGCAGCACTTCTTTCGCATCTTGGCTTGGGTTGCTCAACCGGGGGTCACAAAGGGCCCAAAGCCCTCTGTCTGCTACTGGTTCTCACTTCGGCATCCTGTCTCCAACTGACTCGAACCGCCCCGGGCACCTGGTTATATCATTTTCTAACGTCCGCTGTTCTTCCGCTGTTTTTCCGCTTATTTACACAGGTGCATCTCTTGATTGACGGTTCGGTCGAGGGTCAATATATAACACACATCCATCGTTGTTCTATCCACATTTGGTATCCCCTTTCATAAGTCCTGATGAAGGTTCATTAAAACCGAAACGTTTAATGTCGACTTTTCTTCACAATGATTTTTTAAACTTTTTTAAACTTTGTTTTTCCCCTTTTTTCATACTGGAGTAGATAAACTGAGGGTCAGTTTATGTAACTTATAATTCTGCCCGTTGGGCAAGTTTTCAGTTCGTTGATTTTAATACAGCTTTCAGACTTTGTAAACATTGAAGTGGACTAAGGCTTGGTGTAACTTAAAGAACAATTTTCAACATAAAACAAAACATCGAGAAAACGGTTGAAAAGAAAAAGCAACAAATAGAAAGTAAAAAAATGTTGGTGAATCTGTGAGAGAGAAAATGCCATACGTCAACTAACTCCCAAACTCGTTTAAGAGATTTATTTCAGTCATGTGACACACATTACATTTAAATTTCTGTATCTCACGTTTTCTCTCCTTTCATTTTCTCTTTCTATCTCCTTCTTCTGTCATTATATATCTAATTTTTATAGCATAAAAAAAAGGGAATGTATCAAATAGAATACAAACAAAATAAGTAAAATTAGACGCGAAAAGTGTTTTTCGTTTGTTTTGTCTTGAATGAAATTTTGATTAACTCTAAGTCTGTTTTTACGAGGGACTTTCAAACTGGCAGGCAAATTATTTATAAAAATCC
>CAUZXS010006367.1:0-42500 GCA_963585895.1 Sepioteuthis lessoniana
CCCCAAATCGTATGGCACCCACCACAAAGGCCACTGGCCCGGCTTCGGCAAGCAAGCGAAAGCCAATCGTCTTCTTCCGAGGCAGGTCTCAACTCAACTAACTTTCTTCAAAATTCCCAAAATCCTACGCGCGCTTCCGGTGCGTGACGTCATTCGCACTTGCAAGCCCCGTTTCCCATCTGGGCTATTGTGACATCTCTGAGTGACATGTCCGCCCCGCCCGCGCATGCGCGTGAACACCTGCCTTAATGTTGCACCTAATAACCCATGCACTGAGCCGAAAGGTTCTCAGCCAAACTAAACCCAAAAGCATAAAACGAAATCCCTCGGCCATTATATAACATGAATACAAACAAGTTCAACTCCTCTTAAAAAAATTGATCTTATATCGCAAATTACTCGTGTGAAAAGGTTGGGTAAATATATATCTCCCCCACCCCCACCCAAACCTCAATGCTGTGATTGCTTCCAAAAAGAGATCTCTCAGCTGTCCCTTTGGATCGAAACGGTACAAGAAATGCCTCGGCTTCACGAAGAAGGAAAAAACGTAAAAATGAATTTCAGAATTGACACGTTCGGCTGTTTTTACTGATGACAATTTCTTTTCTGGTTTATCCTAGGGGAGAGGATGTATGTAACATTTCGCGAATTCGACTGTAATGTTGACACCTCACTATCGCGATATGAACGACAGACAGGGACTTTTTCAGTTTCTTATCTCATACTGCATAACGGCCTGCTCCTAACTCTGCTAAGATCTTCTTGTAACCAACCATGGTGAACGGGGGAGGACCCCAAGCTCAACGGTCATTCTAATCGTCACTGTTTCGCGACTGATCATTTCTATTCCTGATTGCTTCTTTGAGTATATGGGGCCCTGACAACCTACAAAGAATCCTTTAATCGCGTGTGCATCTCAGTACTAGAATAATTTCGAAAAAGATATCCTCAGCTACAAACCTCTGATCGTATTAGCACCGAAGACTCCTGTTTATGACGGAAACTAAAATGTTAACCCTTTTATTTCCATCAAGAAATCCTTCTCTTTTTATTTTATCATCTATGAAAATCTGTCGACTTTACAAACTTGTCTTTTTGATTTTTCTATATCCAAGCATCCATGTACAGACAAATACACGACCTATGCCCCACACACACACACACCAGTACCGAGATGTTCATCCCAAACATGCATACACATCCATCTATGTTATGTCTATACGTATATATACTCACGCAAAGATGTTTACAAACAATATTTACCAAATAAGGTAATCATTTTAATGTTCTTTCTATTGTAAGACTGTAAAAAATCGTATATGAAATACTTTCTTTTCGACAAAGTATGGCTATAGAAATTAGCAAATCACTCTCTCCCGTATTTTCATGGTGTACAGAAATGGGTCTGTCATATATCAACCTATGATTCCAATTATCTTGTTCAGTAACTAAAATTATCTTTTAAAGATTAATTTTCCGGTAATTTAATTAGACTTATTCTAATTAAATGTATTTGATCTATTCAAAAACGATAATGCTTCAAGAGACGAAAATGCGAAAATTTGAATTAGTTAAGCCACGAATGAAGGGATTTTAATTAAGTGATTTAATTAGAAAAATTTACAACAGTATTTTGTGAATGAATGCTAATATCAATTTTCTTGTCTCTATTAAAAAGATGCCCTTAATGAATTGGGATAGTTATCATAATTTCAGCTTTTTTCACACTTTTCAAGCGAAATGTTATTTGAATTTCAGTGACAGCGTTTCTTACTATCGTGGATTTAGAGTTTTATCTCTATTTTCTTATCTTAAACGATAAAGCGGACGGAAAAGTTGTTGGTTTGTTGAGTTTTATGGCATCGAAACTCTTGTAGGTTATTTAATACCAAATCCTGTTTATATATATATTAGATATATATGAATTGTAAACATATTTTGTTGCAAACATTTTTAGACGAGCCTAAATGATTTCAAGTATTGCTATGTAATAACTATCTAATTTAAAATCAATCATTTTTCATACATTTGAATGAACTGTAACTAATTTTATTTTTAAATGAGTTAGAACTAACTTTCTTTTTTGCATTCAATTATTACTTTTGTTTCTACACAGATAAATAGTTTCAATTATTGCTATCTAACACTAATAATTCTATTTAATATTGTTCATTTGTTTGTATACAGTAAAGTGGTTACAAGTATTGCTATCTAACACTAATTATTCTATTGGACACTTTTCATTTATTGGCACTCAGCTCAATGGTTCCTAGTATTGCTAATATATGTTGTGCTAATATTACTCATTCGTTCGTACACTTAAATTTTTCCAAATATTGCTATGTATCGCTCACAATTCAATAAAAACATCAGTTATTTATTTACACTGTTAAATGGTCAAAAAGTTTATTTCTAACTGTTGCGTTTTGGTTAGTGAACGCTTGTAGTATTAATAAAAAGACAAACCACGATATGTGAGGAAATGGTTATATTCACTGTATTTACAATACAGAGACTGTTAGTAGATAAGAACATAGGATTAGTGAATACAGGATAAGGATATAGTCCAACAATAGTATTGGCTTCCGTTATAAGGAGTGACTGTTCACCTTCTGGTCTGCTGGCATTAGTAGCTACTGATCTATTTGGCAGATGGACTAGCTCATTGTGTCAAAAAGGTAGGTGATACCCAACACTAACAATTCAACTTAACATAAGACATTTGTTTAGACACAGTTTAAATGTTAAACTCATATATGATATAGAGGTCCCTGGGTCGGAGTGAACCTAGGAGTAATGGCAACGAAGGGGGACAGCTCATTACCCAGAGCTCCTGAACTAGAGCCTCGCAATTGGATAGTTCTGTGTCATATCCAAGACGCTTGTTGAGGGTAGTCTTGTCCCTCTGCATAGGTATAGTTGGTGTATTCTATAACCCCAGCCGATTGGCTCGAAAAGTTTTCTGGTTTGGCTTCTTTGTTTAATGGCATATCAACCTTTGTATTTTATTTAATGCCAAAGCTATTCTCCTAGAAGAACAGTAATGGTACTATTTAACCCATAGGTATTTGCCCGAAAGTGAACGTAATAGCTCGACTGGAGTACGAACTCGCTTACTACGATTCCGCAGTCCATCGCTTTAACCATTACACCAAGAGGACATCCCCCCTAAAAGCTTTCCGTTTATATCGGCCAAAGTATAAACAAGAAGATAAATTTTCTTCATACAATTGAGTAGATTACCGATGCATTCGAATATGCAAATGTCTTAACACCCTTTAGGCGGGGGTTAGGATCGACAGACTGTATCACCAAAAGAGAGGTAAGATATGTCCTGGGTATGACACTTAAATGCATCTGTTCTTGTGCTGTGGAGTATCCGTTCATTGCAATTACTCCAGGTCAACTCTGATCCGAAGTAATAGTACCAGTTAGGCTATCATCTATGGGTCAAATAAATTTGTACAAAAAAAAAACTCTTCAGAAACAACTGCACGATAAATATAAATATGAACGTACAATGATTTCACTAATCTCTAGGCACAAAATAAACCTAGAGAGTTTGAAATGCCGTTAAATTGAACAATCAGTCTATAAATGTCTTACATGATATGAGAATGCAAAGGTTGCACCCTTACTCTTCCCCGAAAGGTCCAAATTTATCGGTTGGCCCATCAAATAACCAAAATAAGCCGGCATCATTAACACTACACCGTCAGAGCAAAAACAGATTGAGTCTTAATAAAAAAAAAACGAACCGGTTCCAACATCATCAACACCACCTGCGAAAAAACATAACCATTCGCTTGTCAATATATATATATATATATATATATATATATATATATATATATATATATATATAGACAAAAATGCCCAGTTCTGGTCTCACTGAAGACAACACTAGTCTACATCCTTAAAAATTCTAAATGCACATCGGATGATCCCGGTTTCACTTTCATAATACTTCACATAAATATTCATCTCACTTTAAAGTAAATAACTGCTTTTTTTTCAGCTTCACATGTTTTGTTATTGTTCGTCTTTGTATCATTTAGTGTTATTGTTTATTTATTATTTTGATCTTTTTTTATCAAAGAGAACGGAATTATTTTTGCTTTTGCCATAAAATATTGAAAGGAAGAAGATTCTTCAAATAACACAATAGAATATCGATAATTTATCTCAGAAGTTCAAATAACTTAGAAAGCTGAAAAGAAAATTCGCCAAAATATAGTGATAAATACGAGATAGATAAAGATACTTGTTGAAATAAGATTTGAAATAATCAAGTATACATTTTTCTGATAATTTTCGACAATATTCACTAGTTCGCAATTGAAGAGGTAGAATTCGGGGGAAAATAGAAATGTTTGCAGTAAGTTTCTTCCTTGTCAAATCATTAAAATAGAATATTATAAAAGAGAAAAAAAGAGAAAAGAAAAAACTCTTAAACAGCAACACAAAAATGTAAATATAAATGTAAAGTAAGCAGAGTTGTCTCCCTTAGTCGAAGGTGACCCGAAGGCTCCCTTTTCAATAGCTACTACACTGAGGTCTAGGGTAGGGCACTATTCCATTCCCTGGGTTGCTCTACTTTATCCTTGACACTCTACCTTATAGTACTGAGTGTTAAGCAAGGTGGCATCAAGTACCATTTTTTTTAGTTTTTGAATGACTCAACCTGGGACTGAAACCTGACCTCTCGGACCATTGGCGAACACTTTACACATTCGACCAATAGCACAGTACAATGAACATAATTCCCTAACCTGAAGATAGAAAATAACTCCAGACAGGCTGATTTGGCATTAAAATTAATCAAGACCCTGATCTTTGGAACCGCTCACATATTGAGGAAATCTCCCTTGGTAAAAGGTAAAGCTTAGGTCTCTTGTTCGGATTTAGTAACTTATTAAAAACCGGTACAAAAGCCATGTACAATATATATAAAATGTTTTTGACTCAATGGAAGTCCTTGAGCACTGTGTCAATAACAAGAAATTTATACTTATAAAAATACACAAGGCACACATAATTTATGAATATAGGGAATTTAATTTCTCTCTCTCTCTCTCTCTCTCTCTCTCTCTCTCTCTCTCTCACACACACACACACACTCGCTCTCGCTCTCTCTCTCTATCACTCCACACACACACACACACACACACACATATATATATATATATATATACTCAAAAGCACAAACAATGGAATCGATTATACCCAGAAGCAGTGAAATAAAGATTAATTGAAAATCAAAATGAAATCAACCACAGGTAAAAAGGAACTTACTTATTAATGAAGCGATTTGAATATGAACAAATAAATTATTTACGAGAATAATTTATATAAATATAGTCATATTATATATCTGAATTGCATACCATTTGAAAAACGATTATGATAATAACAGATTAATTCAATGACTACGAAATTTAACAACATCTGATGCTTTTCAGAAATCAAATAAATTTAACTGTCGTTTAGAATATTTTATGTTACGAAAACGATGTTAGTAAAGATAGAAAATTTCTTTTTTTTTTAAATAATTAAATAAATTATTAGATTTAATTGATAAATTAGGATACACTAAATATTTAGAATATAATAAAATTAGGTTTTTATAGTTTGTTCTAATAAAATGTAAAATAAATTTAGATTTGAAAATATAAACTATTGTTTATCACTCAAGTTTTTCAAGTGCAACATCCGATAAGAAACGCGATAAAATCTAGATTATATGTTGGGTTAATATTCCATGTGTAGTATATTTTCCTTTTTATATGTATCAATATCGATGTATTATCCCTTAAATGTCTGAATTAAGATAAAGTGTAATCTTCGGAATAATAGTAACACTTCATTAGTGTTACTATTATTCCCGAAGTTACAATCTGTGTAAAGAGATAGTTGAAATAAATTTATAATAGTCTACATTTGTTGGTTGGTTGGTTGGTTGGTTGATTGGTTGATTGGTTGGATTTTTTATGGCATTTCAACTTTTGTAAGTTATTTAACTCTAAATTCATTTTTATGCAAATTGTCATTTCTACTTCAAGAAATAGCATAAGCATGCAGTATAAATGTAAGTACAGTTTATTTGTTAAAAACATTTCTATTTCAAGCTATTCAATTTAGTCAAACAGTTCTAATTCAAAAAATTCAGTTTAGCATAAGTATGCAGTTTAGTTCTATCCAACCCATAGATAGGTCCCTATCAGGTGCTACCATTCCGAGCCAGAGTAGACCTGGGAGCAATGGCAATGAAGGCGTGCTCCATCATCATCGGAGCCTCACCATCGGATCGTTTAGTGTCATATACAGGACACTCGTTGGGGAGGGTCTTACCCCTCTGCAGAGGTGCAGTCGGTCTATTCTACGGTCATACATTTGTTGAGTTTTACTTGATATTAATTATATATATATATATATATATATATATATATTATTTCAAAGTCATTTAAAAAATGAAACAAAAACAACGGTGCCGCCAACAAAGATTTCATCAAGCAATGACTATATATATATATATATATATATGAAGGTAGCAGAAAAACATAATCCAAATTGATGAATTTATCATGATGTAAAGTCGACGTTAACGTTTCGGTTTCAGTAACCATCATCAGGACCTGGATATCAAAATAGTTCTCATGATTATGGTTACTGAAACCGAAACGTTAACGTCGACTTAACGTCATAATAAATTCACCTATTTGGATTATGTTTTTTTTGCTACCTTCATACTGTCGGATTTTAATCCATATTTACTTTCATATATATATATATATATATATATATATATATATATATATATTGATATATATATATATATATTGATATATATATATATATATATATATATATATATATATATATATATTGAAGAACAAAAAAGCGAACTGATCTATATGAGTAGATATATTAATAGACTTCTCTTGTGTCATTTACCATCTGACTAATTCGATTATTAATTTTTCCTGTGTATAGAATACTCATATTCTTAAATGATTTTTTTCGTGTCAAGTAAACAAACGTTTTTGACCTCACAAATTCCTCATTGATTGTTTGATTGACATGAAACTTTAAGCAACTCTCTTTGATTATTCATAATTTGGATAGAACATCGCAAATGAGCTCGTCATTACTTCTCCTGCAGTAACCAGCGTGTATGATTCATCTTAAATGGTTTGTAGGTGGCGTACAGCTGCTGTTTTGTGGGGTGCTGCTTCCAGGATTTGTTCAAGATAGCACATAACATTCTCGTGTTGTTTCCATCTAGCTTTTTCTACATGTGTTTCATTAGAGTCCAGGTGGTGCATCCGTACAGTAGAACTGACACAGCAACAGCTTGGAAGCTATCCCGTTTTATCAGAGATCAGATTTCTATATGAGCCATAACCTTTCAATAGCAGTCCATGTCTTCGCTAAGCACATGTTAACATTATTTTCATGTAGACGTGATATTGCTGCTGAGGTATGTAAATGGACAAACTATATTCAGAGGCTTGCCACTTAAAGTGAAGAGGGTTCATTCTTGTTTAAAACTCATGAACTCTTTAGGGCAAAAACTTACTGTACAGGGTTTTGCGTTAAGCTAGAATTCAACACGTATATATATATATATATATATATAATATATATATATATATATATATATATAATACAATTTGATGGAGACTCAAATTCGGTTATGTCGTCATAAGGAATTTATTTCGGCGGAGAATATTACTATATTCTCCGTCTCGTCAGATGACTATTTACATGCTTTTCTCTCGTCGCAGAGTAGTATATATATATATATATATATATTATATATATATATATATATATATATATATATATATATAATTAATTTTTTAAATACATTTTACAGTTATCTCATAAGCGTACATTTGTCTAACATAGGAATGGAATAATGGAACAGTAAGTAATGAACAAAACACTTACAAATTGGTTTAAAGGACATGCTGAGACGAGTTACTATCAACTTATCTGCATATTTGTTAACTTTAAAACTATTTATATGGCGACGATTATGTCACCTTCACTTTGAACGTTACGGGGGACAGTTATTGAGTAAGAATATCCCTAGGCTAAACTGGTATATTTTACTTGTAAGATGGACCTGTTAAATAGTATCATGCCCGCTCCTACGAAGTCGACTAATTGATTCATTTTAACATTCCTCTCACTAACCAGTTTCTGATACCAACGCTGTCTACACGTGTCATGTCAGGATTAACACATTTATTTTGACACTTCCTTCTATCTTCTTTACTGACAGAGACCCTCAGAAAAATAAAAGTTTATCTTCAAAAACGGATGCAGAAGCTCAAATTAATGATCCGTAAGGTCTAAATAAAGTGTCTGAACAAATGTACACATAAATCATCAATGTTAATATCGAAGTTACATTGTCGTTGAAGAATAAAAGTTTTCTCCATCTTGCTAATTAAAATGAACTGTTATTAAGAAATCTGTCGATAGGCGTCTCTTGGTACGAAAAGTAAACGTTATTTGAAGATGCAGCAAATTATTATATCAAATCTTCGTATTTCAAACGGAAATCACTTTTAATAACCAGCTTCGTGATATCATCCTTATCTGTTCTATTAATTAAAATAATGTAAGTTGCTACATTACTATGTTTTATAATCGATATTACTCACAGTTTCTATCGAAGAAGATGATCAGTAGGTCCATCCGAAATACAAAAAATACTTTGATATATTTTCTTTCAATCTCGTATCGTCATTTTGTGGCAGTTTTGAACCCAAAATATCTATCTTTAATAGTAAAGAACTGAACAATCCTCACACATACATATATATGTATATGTATTCCAAGAATTCTTTTGCAAAATTTTCCTGGCATTATTTTCCTTCAATATTAAAATACTACCATTCCGGAATATAGAGGAATGAAAGGTAAGAAAATGGTACTCTATACATACCAGAATCTCCCGAATTTGAGCCTCACCACCAAATACAGCTTATAATCATACACAGGACACCCCTTTTTGGTGGGGGTCTTACTCTTTACAGGGGATACAGTCAGAGTATTCTAAGACCCACAGACAGAGCCGTCGTAATGTTTTGCATCGGATAGAAAAACTGAACACCTACACAAATATATATATATATATATATATATATATATATATATATAATTACCAACCCCTCCGCTCAGGTAGGATATGACACAAACTCAATTTTTTAAGCGGAGTTTAACAGGTTTGAATTCAGAGTTTTCCTTCTCCTAGACTAGTTGCCTCACCGAGGCTGAAGAACCCATATATATATATATATATATATATATAACTCGTCTATCACAATCTATCCTTTCAGTGCACTAAACACACACTCTCTCTCTCTCTCTGCTCTCTCTCTCTCTCTCTCTCTCTCTCTCTCTCTCTCACACACACACACACTCACACTTACACTTTTTAATTGAATGGACAGTAATTTTTTTCCCATTGCAATTTGTTTCTCAGTCATTTGCAGCTGTTACGATTAACAATATAATTTCGACCAGTTTTCACATGACCTTTTCTTCTTGTAGTCAAAACAAACTAATAAAAATTCAAGCAAAAATCGTTAAAATAACGGATGCCACAATATCACGTAAAAAGGTGCATTTGCAAATCAAACACACAAGACACACAGACAGACATGTTTACATGTTTGTGCAATGGTGTAATGGTTAAGAAAACGAACATTAAATGCTTAAACTAAGTTTGATTTACATCTATAACAACATGATATAAAAATTATTATCACTCTCCCTTTCACACACACATGCTCCCATACACACTTTCTCTCTCTCTCCCTCTCTCTCTTTCTCTCTCTCCCCCTCTCTCTCTTTCTCTCTCTCTCTCTCTCTCTCTCAACCTTTATATGTGAAGGAGAGTCATTCAATAAATTAGGGGAATTTTTTTACAAGAACTAAGTAAATTTCTTTTTCATATTTTTTTTTCCTTAAATGCAAACTCTGTATTGTTTGCAATTGGATTTATAGCAAAAACTATTTTATTTTCACAAAAATATTTGGGATCTGTCCTCGCGGTGTAATGGTTAAAGCGATGGACTGCAGAATCGTAGTAAGCGAGTTCGTACTCCAGTCGCGCTATTACGTTCACTTTCGGGCAAATACCCTTGGGAAAGGTATGAACCCCCTTATCCTCCCAGCTATGGGTTAAATAGCACCACTACTGTCCTTCTAGGAGAATGGCTTTGGCATTAAATAACATACAAAAGTTGATATGCCATTAAACAAAGAAACCAAACCAAATTAACTGATAAAAAGTTTCGGGCACAGTAGTCATGCTGGCAATGATTTGGTACATAAAAGGATCTATCATTATCGATTTCCTTTTCTCTAGGGAAAATACAGTTTATTTATTGAATGACCCTCAAATATATGTACAATCAGTCGGACATTTTTGTAAGCATTTCCGAGTTCACACATGAATATGTATGCTTTTGCCCAAACCCTCTGTCATGGGCAGGAAGTAACAATTTTTAAGTTGTGTAAAACTGGGTTGAATTCAAAATACTCAAGGACGGACAGCCCGGATATCAGCAGCTGTAGAATACACCAACTGCATCTCTACAGAAAAGTAAAACCCCCACTGATGAGTACCTTGGATATGACACAAAACAAGCTGATGGTGAGGCTTGAGTAATGCAGGGACTTTGGGGAAACCAAATTGCCCCTTCATTGCCTTCGCTCCCAGGTCTATTCAGGCCCGGAGTGGTAGTACCAGAAAAAGGTCCTATCAAATAGAACTGTTTGACATTTAAACTAAATACAAACAAATGACGTATGCTTAATTGAATTGTTAGAAATAGAACTGATTAGCAAATGACTGGTGTTTAATTAAATTGTTAGTGATACATAGGAATACTTGGAATCATTTAACTTTATTGACTTATGATAAATTGAATTGTTAGAAAATTTTCACACAGTTAAACGATTTCAAGTATTGCTATGTATCACTAACAATTCAATTAAACATCAGTTATTTGTTTAAACTGAACTATAGATAGGACCTTATCAGGTGCAATAACTCTGATCAGAGAGGACATGGGATAAATGGCAATAATGGGGTACTCTATATTTCCCTAAGCTCCAGGACTAGAGCCTCACCATCTGATAGTTTAGTACTATATCCAGGACATAGGTTGTAGGGGGCTCAGTAGAGATACAGTTGGTATATTCTACAGCCCCAAACAACTGGCCATAAAGGTTGAAGCTGTGAAATATTGGACTGCCCTCATTAGTGATTTCTTTCTAGTGGTGGGGGGGTTGTTTATAACCAGCTGCACTTTTTGGATAAACTGAATGGTGCACCCATGTGCCACAGATTCTCCAGAACAACACTCCTCAGGATTTGAATTCAGAGTTTTTTCTTCTACTACATCGATTACTTAACTGAAACTAAACAATCCATTCTGCACTACAATTTAAACATAGCTGCCGGGGGAGGGCTGGGTTGGGGTTTATATTTACCAACCCCTCCGCTCGGGCAGGATATGATACAAGGTCAATTTTAAGCGGAGTTTAACAGGTTTGAATTCAGAGTTTTCCTTCTCCTAGACTAGATGCCTCACCAAGGCTGAAGAACCTAGTCTGCCCTACTATTTTATCCATAGCTGAAGGGAGAATAATTGGATTCATACCTTTCCCAAGGGTATTGGTGCTATGTGAAATGCAATCAGTCTCGTCCAGGGTTTGAACTCGTGTCGCTGTGTACATTTCCTACGACAATAACCATTACACCACGGGCACCCCCACTTTTGTTTGGTGACTTTCCCGAGAGCATTAGCGTAAAGAACCATATCCAAGATTCGAACTCGGGTCACTGGTTCTATTTTCTACGAAGACAACTGTAAGTGCGTATCAATATGCATGAAATTTATATGCATACTGTTTCATATGCCGTTTGGGGTATAAAAGTTCAAGAAATCCGTAACTAACCAATAAAAACGTAATTTATTTGATAAAAAAAAAATCATCATACCGGATTCTAGCATTACATAATCTAAAAGTATTCAGTAAATGTTTCAAATCAAAATTAACCAAATTGCTTCGTATCAGCAAATTTATTGATCTATTCTCGTGGCATTTATTTATAAATTGCACATATGCACATAAATATATCTCTGAGAGAATGTCTGACAGTTTATTCTTTTTTTTTACACATTGACGTGCGCATATATATATATATATATATATATATATATATATATATATATATATATATATATATATAATCTATTGATTATGTCAAACTTATATTTATTGAATATTTCTGTTCAAACGATTAGGATCTTAACAAAAAGGATCGAACAAAAAGGATTGAACACAAATCGTATTGGACAATATTATTGAGAATAAAAACTAAAGAGAATAAATGAATAAAACGTCTCCAACACTGAAATCGATTTAACTTCAATTTGAATGACACTTCTTTGAAGGAGGACAGAAAAATTTGGGGTGACACATAAACACCTACATGACGAGCCAAACAGTCACAGCTAATTTCAAACACTTTACCTCCTGCTTATTATATTCTTCCCAAATGAAGATCAGGTGTCTTGACACCATTTATATAGAAGACAGTTAAAGACACGACGATACCAGAAAATAATTTTCATTCAATGGATGGATACTCACGTTACTAGTTCAGTTTTGGTCGCTTCACATCGAGCATATTAACCTTTAAAATACTTTCTAAAAAACTTTTTTCCACAAAAATATCCCTCCTGACGATGTCCTAATGTCGAAACTAATCTAGAACAAAGAATAAATAATATAAAAGAAATATTCCTATTTCTCTGGTCGTTTTTCTTCATCTTTTATTCATATATATATATATATATATACAATGAGAGAGAGAGAAAGGAAGATAAAGAGAGAGAGTGGGGGGTGCGTGTGTTTTAATAGAAGACTTCAAACATTAGAAGCCATACTAATAAAACTAGAAACTCCACACTAAACAAAATCTCTTTCGTTTTACGAGCTGGAATGAATTAATGCCTCTAACGTGGGTAAATACTTCTATAACCCCGGCGATTCACGGTCACGTGATCCTAATCTGTGGATTGTACATATTCAAATCACCACCAACGGATCGCACGTTAAATCATGACGTCAGCTGCACGTGATGAACGCTCTCAATCAAAAAAATTCAATGATCTTAGAAAATATCTTTTAATCTTAAGTCTAATCGTACCCGCATCCTCGACAATGACCCACGAATGTCATTGTTCTTGAGTTGCAACATCAGAGATTTCGGATACTTACTAAACAGTCTTTATCCACAATTATAATCTTTCGTTCGCGAACAGGAAATCAAAAAAAGCTCTACTATAAATCATAATCTGCTCTCAGGTCTTTTAGCCTAGTGGGTAGAGTGTTCACCAATGACTCCGAAGACTGGGGTTCAATCCTAGGCTGAGTAATACCAATGACTAAAAAAATGGTACTTGATGTCTCCTTACCTTACATACAGCCTTATGAAGTAGGGATCAAGGGTAATGTGGCGCAATCCAGGGTAAGAAGTTGCACCCTCCCATGTACCTTAGTGTAATAGCTAATGAAAGGTGACCTTCGGGTCACCGTCAACTACAGTCGCCAAATTTAAATAATAGACATTTTTTTGTCTACATACCCCATCGAGAAGACTTACAATGCACCTTTCTATACATACCCCATCGAGAAGACTTACAATGCACCTTTCTAATACAAGTTCCAAAGCACAGCATTTAAAACGCATTCATGCCCAACAACTGAATTACGGAAAATTCTTACCGAAAACAACAATTTGCTTGTTATTTTGATGTTCTAATAACATCAAAATAACAAGCAAATACTACAGATTCTCGAGGCACTACATATTTGGAACATACAACCCAAACTTAACAGAATTAATTTTGAAACCAGTGCTAATGTCCTTAATTGTCTTTAGTTATTAACACTATTTATAGAAACAAATTTGAAAAGTAAACGCTACACAATACAACAGTACACACTCTCATTCTTACAAAGTAGTAATGTACATACAAAAGTTATATCACTTTTGTAATACATCCTCCGCGGATGGTCCAAAGTTGGGCAGAAATTACTTGGGAAATAACCAATTATAGAAGATTTATCAACCAATTCCCGCTGAATATCATGAGATCTATATGGCAATTCGAAAGAATTAACAAAAAATATGTAGACGAAAATGTCTATTATGTTCAATCAAATATATATCAATGAAGAAATGCTGCCAATATATATATATATATATATATATATATATATATATATTGATAATGTAGTTTGCTATTTTCATATATAAAGAGTATTCAGTATCATCGATAGAATGTAGATATCTAAGTTATAACAGCAAAGAATCATCGATAGAATGTAGATATCTAAGTTATAACAGCAAAGAATCATCGATAGAATGTAGATATCTAAGTTATAACAGCAAAGAATCAACGGTGCTTGATAACTTTCAGTTTCTCACCAATGCATTCACCGGAGCAAGTGTTTTTGGTTTGTACTTGTCTTTTAATAAGTTGTGTCCTAAAGATGTGGATGTTCGACAAGATTGTAATGGTTTGTGGTCATATCCAGTAGGGCTTGCATATCTATGCAGCTCCATTGCGTTACCGCGGTGATTTTGATATTTATCTCTTCTACAATATTTGGTTTACAGTTTTCCGGTTTTTATCATATTGCTATTTAACCTATTATGATTTTATTACATCCTCTAGCATTTGCTATATTTCACTAGTTTTATCACTCTATCATTTTCTTTATGCACTCATCAGATTCCAATCTTTATCTGTTTATTGCTTCTAGTTTTATTTGTTTTTTCTAATGGCATATCAACATTTGTAGGCTATTTGATGTCAAAGCAATCATTGTAGAAAAACATTAATTGTATTATATTTAACCCAGGGCTAAAGAAGATATGGAGTTCATATCTTTCCCAAGGGAATTTGACGGAAAATGAACGTAATACCCGATATGATACACAAACAAGACAATCATCCCCACTCTCAGTACGTAGACAACTATGACGGTACAACCGTACAAAAACAGGGGTAATTCCACTTCCAATTCACTGATCATTCCACTGATCGGATTATTTTCGAACGACACGATCGATTCGTTATCTGCCCACGTTATGTTTTTTAGATGCAGACAACAGATCAATCACCAGTCGGAGTCACAGGTCGGTGAATAAATTAATGATAACGCACGATTAAGAAACTAAAAAAAATTGCAGAATAACGATATTTATTACTAAAAAATGTCTTTCATAAATGATTATGAATTCAACTATCCCGGAGATGGCAAGTTTTAGTCAGAGACCAGTTCACGTATTAAGTCCGTCTATTCTTCGTATAAGTTTTAGTTTTTCTATCCTCCCTGTCAATAGTTTGGCGCAAGGCAGTCTTTAATGGCGGTTATGTTTGCTTTCCCCAGTTCATGGTACTACCTTATTAAGTTAAACTTCTATAATTTTTCACAGTGTTGTATTATGGACGGTTTTCTTCGTTTTCTATACCCTCAGAACTCTATTGCAAGGAGATTTCAAGTAGCGTTTTATGTTAATTTCTCTTTGCTTCTTCATCTTCGCTTGTCTGGTAAAAGAGCGAGTCAAGTGTCGTATTGGTTCACAAAGAGTCATGCTTTCTATACCCAAAGCAAGTCCGGCACAAGGCCCTCTCGAATTATCCTATTATCTCGATTTCCCTTCGCTACTTTATCTCCTCAGATTTGGCACTAGGTTACTTCAAGGCGTCGCATTATTTCAGGTTTCACTTCGCTTTTCTCTTTTCACGAGTCTAGTACAAGGGCATTTCTTAAGGCGTTTCCTTATCTCAGGTCTAACTTCGCTTTTCTTCAAGATTGTTTATCGGTAAGACAATCACACGTCCAAACAATATGTTATATGGCTTTCTCTGCCACTCCATTCTGGGTAGTCTGACACAGGGTCACAGCCCAGAGCTTCGTGAAATCTAGTAACTGCTTCCTCTTTGGTCCGGCTGGTCTGCCAATTTATGTATATCTTCATCTGAGGGGTGGGGAGAAACAAAAAAAAATATCAGTTTCCTCCTAGTTTTGAAATTCAATAATTTTGATGACGTGTATTAAATCGGGTTGTTTAAAAAAATAAATTCCAGATTTCGGAAATAAGCCATTCCAACTTTAGATCAGTCGCTTTAATGATTGATAATTGGAGTTCTGATCTGGATTCGGCTTTTTCACTTCAATCCATCCAGAAACAATTTACCTACCTTCTGACTGCTTTAGTTTAAACAATAACATTTCGTTCGGTCAAATCCCTTCTCATCAAAATCACATAATTTTTATCTACTCTTCATTTCAAAAATCTATTCCGCCATTACATATCAGTAATGTATTTCTTTATTCTTCCAAAATCCGAATTTCTCTCACTGATCACCGATCCTCTGTGGCGTAGTAGCTAACGTGCTAGACTGTATCATTAAAGTTTCGAGTTCAAATAGCAGTCGCGCATTTATGTTTACTTTTGCACTAATACCCTTGAAAAAATATGAAACCCCCTTCTTCAAGCTCGGGATTGAATAGGACTACTATGTTTCTTTTTCAAGTATGGATTTGGTATTGGTTTCCCTCGAAGGTTGATCTGCTATTTGATCAAGAAGTTAAACCAAACCCATCTAATACAAATACTTTACACACAGTTGTATTACTTTAAGTATTTCTATCTAACGCTAAGGGTTTTTTTTACACAATTATATGGTTTTAAAATTATTCATATTTAATAATGATATTTTATTTGCAAACAGTTTTATGATATCAAGTGTTCCTAATACAAATAATTTTAAACAAATTTACTTATTGTATAGATGGAGTTGTAATAAACACTATCACACTAGGTCAGAGAGGACCTGTCAGGATGGGAAGGAAAGGGTACTCCATACAACGTAGATCTCCTGAAATCGAGTCGTACCATTTAGTGTCATACCCAAAATATCCCTTTTAACAGGATTGGGTTTTTTTTTACCGCTCAAAAGAGGACAATCAGTGAATTTTCAGCGTTTTAAAATGAAACCAAGAATTTGCCATTCATAGGGATTTTGTGCATTGAGAACTGACATGATCGATGCGCAAATATATTACAAAATTTTGTTGGAATAATTATTTGATGAGAAATGAATAGATGTTTATATTTTAAGCGTCTGTATATTTAAGATTACTTTTTATTAAGAGGACAGTTTATTGATGGGGAAGATAATATCGCACCATTAGTAATCATATCAGTAAGTTTTCAAATCGTAAATCAAAAGAAATCGTTGAAAACATACAACGATTTAATCTCTAATACTCCTTCCTCCACAATAAATACTTTTTAGTACATTAGGGGAGGAAAACGATTGTATTACGTCTGAAGAAACAGCATGAGTGAAAAAAGAACCCATGAAATAATAGCTTTTTATCCGGAGAAACATAGATTTGTGGCACCCAGTGAGAATCTGACTCATTTGTAATGATGTGTAATCCTACATCATTAAGCATGACTCTGCACAAGGTTGATCCAGTCGGCTGGTGTTGTAAAATACACCAACTGTATCTCTGCAGAGGGGGAAGACTCCCACAAAGAGTGTCCTAGTTATGACACTAAACAATCTGATGGTGAGGCTCCAGTAATGCTGGAGCTTTTGGGAATAGGGAGTACCCCTTCATTGCTATCACTCTCTGATCCACTTTGTCCCAAAGTGGTAGCACCTTATTCGGTCCTATCTATGGGTCAAATAGAACACAAGGTTGATCCAGTCGGCTGGGGTTGTAGGTGCTACCACTTTGGGTACAATCTATGGGTCAAATAGAACTGAACTTTGTGCTTATGCTAAACTTAATTATTTGAAAATGACCTGTTTTGACATTTAAACTGATTTTTTTTAAAATAGAACTGTTCTAACATTTAAACTGTAAACTTATGCCAAACTAAAATGTTTGAAATAGAACTGTTTTTACATTTAACAGTGTGTAAATAAATGACTGATGTTTAATTGAATTATTAGTGATACATAGCAATACTCGGAACCATTTAAATTTGTTGACTAAACTGAACAGTTTGAAATAGAACTGTTTTGATAGTTAAACAGCGTACTTATGGTAATAAGAATTGTTTGAAATAGAACTGCTTTTGACATTTAAACAGTGTACTTATGCTAAACTGAACTGTTTGAAATAGAACTGGTTTTACATTTAGCTGTGTCTAAACAAAAAACCTGTACTTATGCTAAAATTAATTGTTTGAAATAGACCTGTTTATATGTATAAAAATGGATTTAGCATTAAATAACCTACAATGGTTCACATGCCATAAAACCAAACCAAACCAAACCAAACCAAACCAAATCCATGTAATATGACTTGGATTTTGTTATTCAAATGTTAGTTCGCCCTTGAAAAACAGCAAGATTCGCAGACTATTCTGATTGAAGTAAAATTTTTCTCACTAGGATTCCCCCACTTGTAGTCTCATTTAGAACTAAAAATATTTAAGAGATTCAAGTAACCCAAATACAGAGAAATAAAGATTGTGTCGCATTAATCGCGAGGTGGGGTGGATATCTTAAAAATCACACATCAAAATAATGGCCTTCGGTAAATACGCCACAATCTCAGATCAAAGAGGAATTTCGTTTGTTTTATTGGCTTGAAATATGCAAACGAGCTTGTACATAATTTGAATATGTATAAAATTGTTTCGATTTTTATCTGTATAAAAGTCGATAATGCTGGAGAATGGTTCTTAGTCTACAAAGACTGGAAGAAAAAGATTTAAACAGATTTCTGTACTTGTATGCGTATTCATCGACTCTTTATCTCGGCCTTGTTTGTGTGTGCGTGCATATTGTGTGTGTGTGTCTGTGTGTGTCTGTGTGTGTGTGTGTGTGTGTTATGTATGTGTACTATGTGTAGCGTTTTTGTGTGTGCTGTACATGTGCATTTTATGTGTGTTGTGTATGTGTGTTTTACAGTGTGTGTGTATGCGTTGCGTGTGGCGTGTGTCAGTGTGGATGTGTGCGTTTTGTGTTTGGATGAGCATGTTTGTTGTGTTTGTGTTATGTGTTTGTATGTGCAAGTGCTTGTTTGTACGTTTATGTGTGTGTGTATGCGAGGGCGCACGCGCGTGTGTGTGTGTGTATCTGTGTGTTGTGTATCTGTGTGCTGTATGTTTGTCTGTGCATGTTTATTGTGTGTATGTATTGTATTTTTGTGTTGTGTGTGTATGTGTTCGTGTGAATGTGTTGGTGGTTATGTGTGTGGGTGTCATGTGTGCAAATGTGTTTGGGTGTTTGTATGTGTATCCGGTTGACTGGCGATGTTTTAATTTGTTTTGAATTCAGATTCTCTCCGCTATTAATTTGCCATCAAATATTCTTTGCTTTTGTTACACTTGACCCTGGGGGGAAGTTCTTTAACAACAAGATCTTATTTCACTATTAGATTATCATTTGCGTTCCAACTTGGTCGTCTCCTCCAATTTCAACTTTTTTTTTCTGTGTAGGTTTGCATAAATAGTTGAATATGCCGATAAAGTCGTTATGCAAAAGTTTATTTAAAACGTGTATATGCAAGAAGAGAGGGCAGACTGGTCGTCAAGCCTTAAATGAAAAAGACTTCATGGAATAAAAAGGTAACTGCAAAGGTGTCAGAATAAAATATTCAAAGTTTAAGATTTGAAGGAATCTCTAAGAGAAAATATGGGATTTAAACAGAATGTTAGTGTGACTAGTGATAGATAGATAGATAGATAGATTTCAGTTTCTTTGTTTGATGGCATACCAACTTTCGTGGGTTATTTAATGTCAAAGCCATCCTTGTTGAAAAACAGTAATAGTATTATTTAACCCGAAACGGGGGGGGGGATAAGAAGTTCATGCCTTTCTTAAGGGTATTAATCCCAAAGTAAACGTACTGGCGTGACTGGATTTCGAACTCACTTACTATGATGCAGAAGTCCAGGTCGTTAGCCACTACGACACGGAGACTCTCCCCCATAGATAGATATGGCCAGACTGAGATAGATAGATAGATAGATAGATAGATAGATTTCAGTGATAGTTCATTGAGTTTGATCATTATTTCATATAATTTTTCCATCGTACTGAATTCTTGTACCTAATATCAAAGCATGGATAAAAAAAAAATATGCGTAAATAACCTTCCAGTTCAGAGCAAAGCCTTGCAGGGTTAATCTACATCTATTGAGACCCACATTTATGTCGATGGGCCACATTAATCTCAACTGAATAATCAAATTTCATTCCACCTGTTTACATTTAGTTATGTTTATGTTCATGGATCCGTACATATTTTAGAACCGTACAGTTGAAGATTTGCAATTATTTTGTGTTGCTTATTTGAAATTTATCCAGACAACTACGTTGGCAAACTAGTATTTAATTTAAATAGCTGAACGTAAAATGACATACCAAGATAATCATTTCCAATAGCAAGCAAATATTGCGTAAATTTTATTTATCATATATTTTTTACATATAATCATCATAAAATCGAGCTGGTAGCACAGAGTTCCTTGACTCTCTCATGCAATCTATCCATATTATCCCAGTCATCTAGACTGGATCCAGTGTCCACACAAAACTGATCACTCAATATTGGTGTGTCCAGGAGTCGGATTCCATTAGAGAACGTTGCTTATGAGTTCGTCCTTAAATCTCCTACAGTGCTCTGCAAGTCTTACTTGAATGGTTTGTAAGATGGGAGGTAAGTAGCTGTGCAGTTGCTGTCTTTTGGAGGATTGCTTCCAGCATTTGTTCAAAACAGCACGTAGCATTTTTGTATAGTTCCAATTTAACTTTTTCTCCAAGATTTTCGTAAGCTTCCAAATGACGTATCCATGTTTGGATACACCACATCTTGGAAGAAATCCCATTTTATTTCATCAGACAGATCCGATTTCCACATAATCAATAAACCCGTCAATTGCAGCCGATGCCTTCGCTAGATGAGATATTGCTGCCGAGGTATATGAAATGGACACGGCGACACGAGTTTAATTCCTGGACGAGACTGATTGCATTTCACATAACACTAATACCCTTGGGAAAGGTATGAATCCAGTTATTCTCCCTCCAGCTATAGGTAAATAGTAGGGCAGACTAGGTTCTTCAGCCTTGGTAAGGCAAGTAGTCAAGGAGAAGGAAAACTCTGAATTCAAACCTGTTAAATTCCGCTTAAAAATTGACCTTGTGTCATATCTTGCCCGAGGGGAAGGGTTGGGTAAATAGGATAATAGTGCGACTGGAGTTCGAACTCACTTGCTACGACGCCGCAATCCAGCACATTAACCACAACGCATCAGAGAATACCTCTCTCTCTCTCTCTCTCTATATATATATATATACATATATATATATACATGTATATATATATATATATATATATATATACATGCATACATACATATATATATATATATATATATATATATATATATATACATGCATGCATACATACATATATATATATATATATATATATATAAGTGAGTTGGTTCATTTGATGACGTCATATCTGCTGTTGACTTTTTAAACAATAGGATCCAAGCACTGCAACACTGATGGAAGACGTGTGAATCACAAGTGAGACCATGTTTAAAAAATAAACCTCATTTCGTCACATTCTATATTCAGCCAATAAACTTATTAGCTGACTGTCATATAAAATATTACATAACTAGTGGAGTGAATAGTCATAAAATTTATGGATTTGGTTGGATTTTATAGCATATCAAATGTTGTTGGTTATTTAACACCGAATTTCGTTTATACATATAGTAAATATATTGGAGTCGTAAAAAAATTGTTCGTAAGTAACATTTTTAAACGATTCAGCGCTTATTTGTTAGCACACAGTTAAAGGGTTTCAAGAATTTCTGTGTAACACTAACACTTTAACATCAGCCATTTGTTTAAATGGATATTCATATGATTTGTAAATGAATATCTTATTGGTAATTAAAAGCTATTTTGTTTCCACGTATATAAGAATTGTTATATGTCACAAATAATTCTTTCTAAAATTAATTTGTTTTCATATTGAGAAGTGGTTACAAGTATTGCTATATAACACTAATAATTCTATTCAATACTATTGATTCATTTACGTACGGTCAAATGGTTACAAGTATTGCTATGTGTGACGGCAAATGTCTAAAATCCCAAAATGGGACTTTATTTTCGCACGTGTGAAGACGGGGCAGGTTGGCACTTGATCCCCTACAGAAATAAGTCCTGTTCAGAGTTCTTTTCTCAGGCAGATAAGAACTGGCATATTACGTGAGGGAACAATATAGGGCCAGACTGGCCACCGCTGGCAAAGGGGTCCAAAATTTCACACTATCACACACCCACCAGGCCACTAAACTTCTTTCCCTTCCGATAATTGAAGAATACGGGCCTATAGGTCTTAGTTGTAATAATATTAATATTGCTACAGTCGGCAACTCAATTTCCCGAGTGATACTTTAGGAATTAAGAGGACAGTTCTAAGCAAGATAATGTAAGGCGAATAGAAGCTGAAAGGAAAGCATGGAATAATAACATAGACCACATGGTAAAATGAAAATACATAAGTTCTTTACTACGGTTATATACATATATATGTTCAAAATGTCAAAAATATATAATAGGATAGTCCATGAATATAAATGTCTTTTCTTGGCTTTTATCCTTTTTCAAATTGAGAGAGAGTGGTAAACAAAAATTTGGGTGTAAAGGGAAAATGTCCCAAAGTTACTTATCTTATTTTTTTGACGGGGTTCCGCTGGAGAATTTCTCTTCTTTCACGGGCTAATAGGCTTGGTACTGTTTTTAATGCTGGCTTGAGAGACTCAGGAGTCCCTCGTGTCTCAGTCTTTTGTCTTTGGCCCGGAGTGAAATGGCTATCGTCCGTCTGCCACGAGACTTGTCCAAAAACTATTTTTTTTTGTATTTTTCTTCCGTTGAGGGGAAGGGAACCCCACTTCCGTTTGGGGTCCCCCCGCCAATCATTTGGCTTCATTTTCTCCTTCCCCTTCCGATGTCCGGCGACCCAAGGTCACTTAGGTGCAAACATCTGTGTGACCCATAATCATTTCTAACGGTCACTTTTTGACTGCTAGATAATTTTAGTTCAACGGAGGGGGTATCATTCCCACCTCCTCGTCTCCGTGAGCCATCACGTGACACTATGTAATACAAATAATTCAATTTAGGCACATAGTTAAAGACTTTCAAGTATTTCAATTCAACACTAATAGTTTTCTTCAAAATCACTCCTTTGTAAACAGTAAAAAGGGTTTCAAGTATTGCTACATAACAATGATAATTCTATTTGATATTAATCATCTATTTACACACAGAGATATGACAAACAGTTCTATTTATCCTACAGACGGGACCCTATCGAGTCAGAGTGGACTTTGTAGAAATAGCAGTGAAAGGGCACTCCACATTCTCTGAAACGCCAGGGCCGGAGCCTCACCATCATATGGTTTAACGGCATATCCGGGACACTCATTGGAGGTGGGAACTTACCTTTCCGCAGATATGAGGTACAGTCAGTGTATTCTACAGGTCCAGCCAACTGAGCTAGATACATTGACAGGAACATTATCTTACACACACACATTTTGCAGTTACCTATTTTTATTCCATGAAGCCTTTTTCATTTAAGGCTTGACGACCAGTCTGCCCTCTTTTCTTGCATATACACGTTTTAAATAAATTTTGCAGAACGACTTTATCGGCATATTCAACTATTTATGCAAACCTACACAGAAAAAAAAAGTCGAAATTGGAGCTGGATACATTGACAGGCACACTATCTTACACACACACACACACGCACACACACTCACACACACACACATATATATATAACACGTTTTTAAAAGATGCTGCACTGAAAATTTTACCTTCACTGTTTTCACATAGAGTACTTTTATTTTTCATTCGAAAACAATCAATCTTATTTCTGATATATATATATATATATATATATATATATATATATATATATATATATATATATATATATATATATATATATACGTGTGTGCGTTTAGTGAAGTATAAATAAAATAATAACAAAAATAAGATTGATTGTTTTCGAATGAGAAATAAAAGTACTCTATTTAAAAACAGAGTGCCTTATATTTTAAGAGCAAAGCTTTTTAAAACGTACGCTCACACACACACACATATATATATATATATATATATATATATATATATATATATATATATATATATATATATATATATATATATATATATATATATATATATATATATATATATATATATATATTATGAGTCTGTATCTGTATGTATTTGTGTATAAAATCATATACAGACGTTTATCTACGTATATATGCACTTACATATACATGTGGGTTTGCGAATGTGTGTGTGCGTATGTGCGCCCGCACGCGTGTGTGTATGTGTGTGTGTGTGTTTTAACAAGAATATACACATAAATATAATCAGGAGTTGTCCGTGGTATATTGGTTATCGTAGTTGGAAATGGACCCGGTGACATGAGTTCAAATCTTTAGAACTAAAACCCTTGGGAAAGGTATGAATCCAAATATGGGTTAATAGTAAGCAGAATGGGCTCTTTAGCCTTGTTTAGTCAAAAATTTTAGAAGGAAAAATCTGCATTCAAACCTGTTAAACTCTACTTAAAAACTGACCTTATGTCATACCCTACCCATGCGGAGAGGGGGATAAAAATATCCACATAAATATAATCTTATTTTTACCCATATATTCACGTGGAGAAGGACACATTCGTGCTTCCATAAATGCAGACACACACACACAATTACACACACACATAAATATATATATATATATATATATATATATATATATATATATATATATATATATTATCAATGAATTGAGATGCATATATGTTCTGATGTTGTAATCGTCACAACTCCTCCTATCTGATACCCCCATAGCAATGGTTTCCTCAAGTGACAAATCTAATCCTACCTTACTTAGCCTAATGATGACAAATATCATTAAAAAAGCGTCTGTTCCATCGTCAAATGGTCACAGCTGGTGCAGTCATACAGAAGCCGTTAGTAATGGTCACTGGGAAGGAATGGGCTAGTTGACCGACGTATCATACTCCTTAGTCGGGGGTCAGGTGGAGGTAGCAATACCAGATATGCAAATGAGCTTTCTAATATTTCTAGCAGTTGGAATTGCTTTGTTTGTAGCTCGTCTTACCGATCAAATTACACTGCTATTAGTCCTTTCCTTAACCATAACACGAACTCGGTAGACTGCTTGCAAGGGATGATCGATCAGTTATTTCTACACAGCAATTCCAATGCTTGGATTTTTATCAAACTTTGCCTTTTACGCCACAAGACCAAACGTGGCCGTAGGAAGACACACACTGACACACGTATATATATATATATATATATATATATATATATATATATATATATATATATACAAAACGTGGCCTGTAAATGTCTTTAGGTTCATTTCATTGGTTTTGCTAACAAGGAAGCATCTGCGACTTACAACGTCCAATATGCAACACTCTTGTTCGAAATCTTCCAAGAACCTCTCTAAGAAACATCTTTTTAAACAGGTCTAATCAAACAAAAAGAAAACTGTGCATCTGTCGGGTATGACACGAGATTGCGTTGGCTCGTTCAGCACACTGACCTTAATAGCAGAATCTATCACCGTTTAAACTGCAAACGTAAACGACGCACTTGAATACAATATCCCAAGATATTTGAGGACTTTTATGAGAATATCTACATCTCGCAAAAAAAAATCGTTCACCAAGATCAAAATCACAATTTTGTTTTCTTAACTATCACGAGGCCTGGTCTTCAAGCCGGGATTGGAGGATTTGTTTGTATCTCAAAATCCCAGAGAAGTTTGTGTGTTTCATTCTCAAAGATGGATTCTGTTTTGTGCAAATACCATCAGACAGGATGGTCAAATTTCAATCTCTTGCACAATTCCCAATGGATTACCTTCCCCGCCCAGTCATATATATTTTTATACTTTTTTGGTGCTAGTTTGACGTAATCGCTTATTATGTGATTAATCATTTCGTCTCCATCATCACATAATGTACAATAGCCACAATTAACGCCATGTCCGAAATAGACATATAATGTTCATAACGATAGAACATAGGAATCTCGAAATTACGAAAAACACGTAACGACTTCTTGTTCAGGTACGAAACCTTTTTATTAACTTTGAGTTAAAGGTTTCAACATCAGGAGGAGACACAATCTTGCTATGCTGTCTTATTCATTTGGCCCCCATCTCGAGCGGCCCCCATAGGGCGCAAGTTCGCCTCGCGTCTGCGAACTCCAAAAGTCGATCCTCCTCGTTTGGCGTCTAGCATTCAACTCTCTAATTTTCTTCAGATTTCCCCAAAATCCTCCGCGCGCTTCCGGTGCGTGACGTCACCTGCACCCTGTCACCCCGTTCCGTCATCTCGGGCTATTGTGACATCTCTGAGTGGCACTTCCACCCCGCGTGCGCGTTACCACCTACATCAAGGTTTGCACCTAACTATCCCATGTGCTGAGCCGAAAGGTTCTCAGCCTAACTAAACTCAAAGGCATGAACCGAAATCCTTTGGCCATTACGTTACAATAACATAAACTAGCTATTCTGTTGCTTCTTATCTATTTTCGCTTTAATATAGTTGGTCCCTATGGCGTTGTTTTGAGCTACTGTGAGAATATATTCAGTTCTTCTCTTAAAGTTTCCTTTCCGTAGCCATGTCCAAGTTTTCTCGTGTAAGATTTCGTTTGTTTGTCGCTTGAAATATCCTTACATTTGTTTTTCCCTATTTCTATTTTCTAGTTGTTGTTCTGTTGATCATGACGCTGTCCGTGCTGTTACTGTGCGCTATAATCATTCTTTTTTTTGCTTTCTTTTTCATTTATTCTTCTCGTCCCTGAATTGTTATATCCACGCTATCTTTAGTGCTGACGTGTCCTCTTCCACCTTCTTTTCTTGACACATATAGTCTATCTCTGTCATCTCTTGAATCTAAGGCCTTATGCATCGTCATTAGTTTTCTTGTTCACTTGTTCATTCGCTGTTTTTCAATCATCTATTTTAAGAATGGCCCCCTGTATCTTACAAGAGTGGGGCAGCCCATGTATTTATCCTTTCCTTAATCGCCCCTCGTTTGATGTCGTCCGCTTCCAATATTCTCCAGTACTTATTATTATAATTATTATCATTATTATTATTATTATCATTAAAGATGGATATTATGAAAGATGACTGAAAAGTATTTGGATTGGAGCTTTTAAAAAAATACTCAACTCCAAATCATCGACTGTCATCATCAATCAAATTTTAATTTCAAGAAAATCTGCCGAAGGAATAAACATGCTATATATATATATATATATATATATATATATATATATATATGTATAAGCAAAAACAATTTTCTATCTCACGTTCCTTGGACCAAAATCCTCATTTTGTCCGATGCCTTCTTTCCTCATCCTCATCAACTGAATTTCTTAGATGAGCCATTATCATTACGTCACAAGTTGTTTGGACCAATATCTTCATCGTTGTTGGTTTTGTCACTATGCTCCATTTAAATCTTTGTTAGTTTGAGCTCTTTATTCTAATTTCAGATCAATGCTGTTTATTCATCAATCAATTGTACTATAAATGTAAAAGGTTGATAAAAACACATCCACTCGCCCAACCAACCAACCAACCGGTAAATGTAAGTAAATTCGGTTGGAGAGGGAGTAGCAATAAAAAAAACAATAAAATAAAAGCTAAAATAACAAATCCCTGACTTAAAAAAAGACATATTTTCAAGCTTGATAAGAATTCCTTTATGACGAATATCTATGTTGAAACTGGGGCGAAGTGAATCGGTTTTTAACGGAAAGTTTTTAGCTCAGACAGAAATAGCAACAGCATCTAAAATCAATCTGAATGCCTTTAGTGAAAGTTTTTTTTTCTTTCTTTGCTTCATAATTAGCGTGTATAAAATTGAAGAAAGGCTGAAATGTTCGATATACAATCGAACGTTTTCTAATCGGAAATAAATATGGTACTTATTTTTGTCAATTGAAAACTGCGCAAATGCATATGATGAAATAAATAACTGGAACATCATACTTATAGAATGTTTCGATTTTTTTCCCTTTTTACTCACAGAGAAATGTGGAAATAGAAGACAGATAATTATCCAATCATATGGCTCGGCAGTAGAAGAATGATTGAGTGAATGAGGTGGCGGGGGTAAAATTTATATGGCTAACAGACGCCGGGGTGGGTCAGAAATGGTAATTTTAGGTGAGGTAAGAAAATTAAAATACAAAGATACAACGTGAAGTCAACAAATTTTTCTCACAGAGAAAAAATGTTAGTTAACAGTTTGGTTTAGCATGTTTTTTTTTATGCCATATCAACCATTGTAGGTTATTTCATGCCAAATCCTCTTCATACATATATATTAAATATATACGATTTGGTTTGGTTTTATGGTATATCAACCATCGTTATGGCATATCAACCATCGTTATGGCATATCAACCATTTATAATTCCAAATCTTGTTAATACGTATACAGTAGACATATATGATCTGTAAACAAAGTTTCAACAAAGTTAAATGGTTTCAAATATTGCTATGTATCACTAACAATTCAATTTAACAGCTGTCATTTGTTTACATATAGTTAAACGATCAAACAGCTTTATTTCTAACAATTCAATATACCATAAGTCATTTGTTTGCACCCAGTTTAAATATCAAACAGTTCTATTTAGATAGAACCCTATCAGGTGCTACCACTCCAGGCCATAGTGGACCAGGGAGCAATGGCAGTAAAGGGGTACTCCGCATTCCCCAAACCTCCAGCATTACCGGAGCCTTACCATTAGATTGTTTAATGTCATGCAAGATACTCGTTGGGGAGGGTCTTACCCCTCTGCAGAGATACAGTCAGTGTATTCTACACCCCCACTGTTAGTTAACAGTATTTACCAAATATATATATTATATACATGTCTGTGGGTAATCATCCTCATCATCATCATGTCGTGCCGCTAGCACGGATATCCCTGACCCTCTCTCACCACTTCTCCCTATCGTTCATCGCCTCTGGCATGTCTTCAGGGCTATATCCCGTATCCTCACATAGCTGCTGTATGTATGTTCGAGCTGGTCGTCCTGCTTTGCTCGGCCATATGTGGGGGTCCATAGGAGTACATCACTTACGAGCTCGTCCCTGCTTCTCCAGCAGTGTTCTGCATGTCTGGTTCGTCTAACTTGGATAGTTTTCGTGATGGGAGGCAGGTGGCCGTATAGTTGGTACCTTGTGGGGTATTGCCGCCAGGACTTATTCGATATTACTCGCAACATTCTTGTGTAATTGCCGTCTAGCTTCTTCTCCAGCCGTTTTGTTAGCGTCCAAGTAGTGCATCCATACAGCAGTATCGACACGACCGCTACCTGGAAGAAACTGCGTTTCATTTTATTGGTCAGGTCTGATATTCAATATGATCGATAGCCTATTGATAGCTGTCCATGCCTTCGTTAGCCGCATGTCGATGTCTTTTTCGGTTGATGAGACACTGCTTCCTAGGTGGGTGAATTTGTCTACCAGTTTCAGAGAGGTTCCGTCTAGTGTGGAAATGTCGCCTGCTTGGTTAAAGTACATATATTCAGTTTTGAGTGCATTGACATGGAGGCCAATGCCTGCGGCGGCTCGTTCCAAACTATGCAGTAGTGCTTTGGCTTAGTCGGGTGTATTTGCCAGTATCGCTATGTCATCAGCGTAGTCGGCGTCGGTAATTGTTTTTGCGGGGTACCCTCTGCTTCTTTGTCAGCTGGAAGCCGTTTTGGTGGGCAATAAGTAAGTGTAAACTAAAGCATATCTGCATGATTTACATTCATCAATGAATTTATTACCAGGACAAGGAAGGGGATTAAGTTGGTAAATGAACATTTTTTATAAAATAAATATCATTATTACTTTTATTATTATTATTATTATTAATTCTTGCGTGTTTTTTATACCAAAGTTAGCTGATAGCGTTTCACTGGAGTCTGAGTGACAGCAAGACTTATCATATCTCGAGGACTCTTCTTTGTATTCTGGTCGATCTTAGCAATGCTGTAGTTTGGATGTTCTTGGCACGTCCTCTGTTTTCCAACTCTTTACCAAACTTTTGGGGATCGTTCCAAGAGCATCAACTACAATTGGTTTCACCGTCACCTTCATGTTCCATAGCTTTTTTGACTTCTCTGGCAACGTCCAAATATTTGACTTTGTTTTGTTTTTTGTTTTTTCTACTCTGTGGTCCGCCAGTTTGACAAAGTCCACTATTCTGCAAGATCCTTTTTCTTTTTGATTATCACTCGCTATTGTCTTCTGTTCAGGAAATGTTTAAATAATGTAACATGCCAGAGAATTTTCAGTATCTCATTCTCAAGGATGAATTCTGTTTTGATATATACTCCTGGTTCGTATGGCCAAATTTCAATTTCGAGCACAATTCCTAGTGGCTCACCATCTAGTCGTATCTAGTCTTATACATTTTTGCAGCATTCGCTTATTATCTGTTTATTTTGGTCCTTACAAGTTTTTTTTTCAGATCAGCTTAGACTGGTAATCTTTCACGGGAGTTTGAGTGACAGCAAGTTTCCTTAGGTCTCCAGGACTCTCCTCAGGATTCTTGCTGATCTTAATAGTTTGGATGGTCTCAATTCTTCTCGTCACTTTTCCAGATTCTTTATGATAGTTTCAAGTACTATAACTATAATTAGTATCACTGTTATCATCATGTTCCATATATTTTCAGTTCTCTGGTCAGAAGTGTGTTTCGTTTCGTTTTTATACAGTTTTTTTTACTTTTTCTTATTATAACTATTTACTCCTTTGAGAGTTTTTCACACCAACGTTTGCTGATGATTTCTCATTGCAGTTTGAGTGAGAGCAAGTCTCTTCAAATCTCTAGGACTCTTCTCAGTATTCTGGCCAATCTTAATTAAGCCGTTGCCTGGATGGTCTCTACTTGTCCTCTTATTTCCAGATCCTTCAGTCCCTTTATCATTCTTTTGGGGATTGTAACAAGTGCACCAACCACAAGTGGTATCACCATCACCTTCATGTTCTATTGTTTTCTTAGTTCTCTCGCTTGCTTTTGTTATTTTGTTTGGTCTTATCTATTTTTGCTTTACCGTAATTTGTTCTTATGGCGTTGCTTTTTGCTGCTATTATAAGAGATTCTGTTTCTATTTTTAGGTTTATCATTGTCCAAGTCTTCCCGTGTGAGATTTCGCTTGTTTGTCGCTTGAAATATCCATACAGTTGTTTTTCTTTCCATTTTTGTTTTTTAGTTATTGCTGTTCTGTTGATCTTTGTATTGTTTGTGTTGTTTCCGGGGGCCATAATCAGTCTTTCTTGGGTTTTTATGTAGTCTTCGAATGGTCTTATCGAGGTATCGACGCTATCTTCAATGCTGTTGAGTCCTCTTCCTCCTTCTTTCCTTGACACATATAGTATGTCTTTGTCATCTCTTGGGTGTAAGTCCTTATGCATCGTCATGAGTTTTTTCTCGGGCCCATTTGATAAAGTTCTTCTTTCGTCCACTTTAAGAATGATCCCAAGTATCATACAAGGAGGAGTGTTGACATGGATTTGGGGTTCGTTCCTGTTGACCCCGTGTGCTGTCACATTGGGATTAGTAAACAGGGGGATGGCAGTGCGTCGGTGTGTAACCGGAAGGAGACCACGTGATATGAGAACCACACGGTCAGATTTAGACAGTCAATACAGTCAGAATCGATAGTCGAGAAAAGGAATACGAAGCCGATCAGAGGCGTTAGTGTTATCTCTGACGATACAGCTTGCAAAAAGATGCAAGTGTTGGTACCCACTGGCTCCAGGAAGAAGATATGGGGCAAGAAGAAGTGCCCCCTCTGAGTATATGTCTCTCCATCTATCTCTCAAACAACAACAAACAGTGTGCCACTTTCAAGAATAAAATGAGAGATATATTTTTATAAAGATGTGTGTTTCGTTTCGTTCATTGAAGTTCGTTCATTATCTTTGATTATATTCTTGGTTGGGTCTATTAGAAGTATACAACACCCGGGTGTGTATCCCTTTGATGAAATTTCTGCTATGTAGTCTGGTTTCGAGTAGTTTTCTCGTTCTCCCGGGGTATTCTTTTTAATTTTTTCTTTAATCGCTTGTTTCATGGTGTCTTCTTCCAATATTTCCAAGTATTTCTAAATTTCTTTTTCTCAGAACATTTTGATTTTTTCTTCATTTGGTAGTTCTATGCCTTTCGACATTCGTCTTTTTTTCACTTTTCAATGTTAGCATGGCACATTTTTCAATGCCAAATTCCATCCCTATATCGTCACTGTATATCTTCACTGTCAATATTAGTGTTTTCAATATTTTTTCAGTTTGATGTCATCCACGTAGTTTAGGTGTTTGATTTTTTTTCTTGCGATTTATGAAGTTTGTATCTTCCTGTGCATCTCCTAGGTATGCGATTCATTGGCATTATCGCTTTTACAAATATTTATGGTGATAGCACATCTCTCTGGAAGATTCCTCTCTGGATTTTCAAACTCAGCTAACCTTTTTCCTCCTTCTGTCAGTTCCATTCTCAAGTTTTTCATGGCATCATCGATAAACTTTATGACTCTTTCTCTCTCTCTCTCTCTATATATATATATATATATATATATATATATATCTTTTGGGTATTTCCTACAACAGATATAGGACATGTAATTGAGAATAAACTATATTTCAAAATTAGAAAAATATTTACAAAAATTACATGCTTACCTTAAAAAGTAGAATAAGGTTATTCAGTAAAAATTGTTCTCTGTCTTAAAGATGTAACTTTGAAGCAACATCAGGTTGTTCTCATTTACAATAAATATCACAATATCAATGCATGAGTCTTTTCGTCAACGCTTCATCTCCAGTCAATCAGATAATTCAGGTCAATAGAGCAGGTGATAACATGTTCGAAGTGATATGATCGAACTCGGCCAACACTGGTTTACGTAGGATATAAAGGAAACAGGGTGCGGCTTCTCCTGGACCCCAGCCAATCGGACCGTGCCTAGCATCTCAATGAAGGCGGTGACATTGACCCCGATGTCCCGTAGGAAGAAGTAAGACATAACTTTGCCCTCATTGTTCATGATTATCAAGACCATTACAAAAAGTTGTGTGCACCATTAAATGTATCTTCGTGGTATATGCGCGGAGACACATGTCGTTCCTCCTGTTCCCCATCTGATCTGAGTCTCTCTAGTTGTCAGCTCGAACCACAAGCCACGTGGTGTCTGAACGGAGACACATGTCGTTCCTCCTGTTCCCCATCTGATCCAAGTCTCTCTAGTTGTCAGCTCGAACCACAAGCCACGTGGTGTCTGAACGGAGACACATGTTCCTCCTGTTCCCCATCTGATCCAAGTCTCTCTAGTTGTCATCTCGAACCACAAGCCACGTGGTGTCTGAACGGAGACACATGTCGTTCTCCATCTGATCCGAGTCTCTGTATTTGTCAATTCGTTGCACAAATCAAGAGACTGTCTTCTTCTGTGTCAATTTGGAATCTACTACCTTAATGTTCTGGATATAGAAATGAAAATGTTAGAATTTAACGTATGCCGTGTAACATTATATTAGGTCATCTTCCTTTTATGATCCGCTTGTTTTCTCAAATACCTGATGGAAACAAAATGCGATTAAGGGCGACAAAGATGGGAATGCAAGGAGAGTTGAGACACGAACTAAAACGACTGAAACATTGATAAAGATAAAATACAAATAAAATATGATCAGTGATGTTTTTAGCAGAAATAAAAACGCCCTTAATAATATGTGTTATTAATAATTCATCATTTTCAGATATGGATTTTGCTCAATGCAGTTGCAGTCAGATGAATCTACTTTGCAGTCTCTTTGTGTTTCACTTCACTTGTGAAAAGGCATGACACTTTTAATTCTTTCCGCACCGATGGATAGATAATAGGGTAGACTGTGTTTATTAGCCTATTTCATGGCTATCAGATTGTTATTTTTAATTTAAATATTTACTGAGTAATGTTAGATTACATAAAATTAAGATCACGTAAAATATTTTATAAAATAAATTATGTTTTATTATTTGGTTACAGATTTATTGAAAACTCTCTATGCACGAAGACACATATAGAGGCACTCACATGAAACGTATATAATGTATGTCTATTAATATCGCTTGGCGTATCGATTGTCGTCATAGGAAATGGAATTGGTGGTCCGAGTTCAAATCCTCGACGAGACTTTAAACTAATGCTTTTGAGAAAAGCAAGAATCTATTTGTTCCCCCAATTATGGGTAAATAGTAGAGCCGACTGGGATATTTAGTTTTGGTAACGCAAATTGTAATCTCTAGCAACTTTACTTAAAAATTGATCATGTGTCAAATCCTTCCAATGAGAGAAGGGTTCAGTACACATATACAAAACAATTACTTCTAACAAGGCAACCGAGGGATACTTATGTTTAAAATATGAAATCGCCTATACTGTGAATTGGTTGTTATTTATTAAGCTCTGTTTAGATATAACACACCGACGGTTTTAGTCGTAGGTAATGGGATCAGCAACTCAAGTTCAAACCCTCGGTGGAGCTGTTTGTGTTTCATTTAGCGGTTATGCTTTTGGGAAAGGATTGATCAATCCCATATCCAGCAGTTGTGAGCAGATTGAGTTCTTCAGCTTTAGTATGGCAACCAGTCAAGAATAAAAAAAACTTTGAATTCAAACTAGCGGTACTCCACTAAAAAAAGGGACCATGCGTCACATCTTGAAAGATCTACGGGGAGAAATTTTAACTTATGTTACTATGAAGAACAAAGGATTTTACGCGGCGTAGTGGCAAACGTGCTGGACTGCGACATTGTTGTAAGTGGGTGCAAATTTCAGTTGCACTAATACGTTCACTTTCAGACAAATACCTTTCGGAAAAGTATTAACCCCGTTATCCCACATCAACTATTTCTTCTACAAGGATGGCTTTGGCATTAGACAACCGATGAAGGCTGATATGCTATTAAACAAAGAAACGTTCCACTTCCAATGTGACGAAATCTTCCGCAATATTTAGAATAATTACTCCGTAATTCCGAAAAAAATTGTTAAATTTCTCCGTAAAGTCATTTAACTGGTAGAAAATACAGACTAGCAGACGCAATGCAAAATCGACTTTAGTTGCATATGGCATCGAAAGGGTTAAATTGCATTCAAGAGAGCATCTAATTTTACAAGAATCGTTTATAAATGCAAATTTGGCGCAGATGTTTGAATTTGGCGAAAATAGCTTTTCGAAAATGACAAGTTAACAAATGCATTACAATACAATCTTGAGTTTTACATTCATGTAAAACTAAGAATCTCCCAAATAAAAAACAATAAAAACAGAAGTTAACCTAAAAAATAACACGAATACTTATTGTTATGGTCAACGGGAGATTCAAATGATAACACGGCTCGAAAATGAGTGATTAGAAATATAATGAAAGAAAATAGTTCATACATAAACGATAGCTGAGAGAAACCTCTCCTCAGCTTAACACAATCAAGAATATTACCGTTCTTGGCGACGACTCGCCGAGTCTACTCCGAGACTGTATTTGTATTAGTCACTGCCTCCCACCAGACAGGACTTGACACAAGGTCAAAAACCCGAAGGTCGATTAGAGTGGAGATAAAGGGGAAGGGAAGGTCGGGAACGAGCCGAGACTCGAACCCTGCTGGTCTGTGCTGCTCATCGACCCACTAAGTGCAATGTGGGTCTAATGAGGCAAGTAGTTTCACGAATCCAAATTTGGATCCGGGCACGTATGCCGGGTTATAGCTTAAACTAGACAACAAGGTCTAGTGCTATACATAGGGGACAAAGGTTGCAACTCGCCAACCCGAGGGTGGCCCAACCGAAGTTGGGGGCCTTTCGGCCTCGAATCTGCCATTGGTTTCGATACCCCATCCGACACGAATGCCAGACGGCCCAGCCAAAATGCCGGGGAAGTATTGTATTTGTATTTGTCGCTGCCTCCCACCAGACAGGACTTGACATGAGGTCAAAAGCCCGAAGGCCGAGAACGAGCCGAGATTCTAACCCTGCTAGTCATTGACCCACTAAGTGCAATGTGGGTCTAATGAGTCAAGCAATATCACGGACCTATATCTCGATCCGGGCACTTATGCCAGAATATAGCTTGAACTAGACCGTGAGGTCTAGTGCTATACAAGGGGTACTGGCGGGTCTGAAAAGCATCTCGCCTACCTGAGGGCGGCCCAACCGAAGTTGGGGGCCTTTCACCCTCGAATCTGCCATTGGTTTCGATACCCTATCCGAGACGAATGCCAGACGGCCAAGCCAAAAGGCCGGGAAAGTATTGAGTCTACTCCAAGACTACACAGATGAGAGCATAGTCGGTATATATCACATAGGGCGAGTCCATCTGTAGGGTAGATACCCCAACACTTATGATAGAAGAATTAATACAAAAATAACAATTGTGTAAACGAAATCAAGTTTGGAAACATTTCATTTCATTAGCCTTTTGGAGTGCAATAAAAATTGTTCCATAACAAAACCGACTTTGCTTTTAGCTACGCTAGGTCATTTGGTTTTATGGCACGTCAACCTTTGATGGCTACTTAATGGCAAATCCTGTTTATACATGTATGATTTTTGAATACTGTGTAGGTAACATTATTTTTTAAAACGAGCCAAAGATCATTTGGTTGTACCCAGTTAAATGGTTTTGATTATTGCTATTTATAGTTTGCACGTAAGTTGACCGGCAGAAATCAAAAACGACCCAAAGGCTCCCTTTTCAATAACTACTACACCGAGGTGTAGGGGGCGCTAATTATTTTCCCTGAAGTTGCTCCACTTTATCCGTACCTTATAATACTTTGTGATAAGCAAGGAGGCACCACGTACCATTTTTTAGTCGTTGGTATGACACGACCAGGGAATGAACCCCGGTCTCCCGGACCTTTGGTGAACAGTAACCATTATGCCAATGGGGCGGCCCAAAGGCATATTATCCCAGGTTATAATTACTGCTTTTACAAGTGCGTTCTAATTCTCTTAGATTGTCTCGCCTCAAAGAGTGTATCACTGAATAGCTAACTTCTTAAAACTTAGTGGCACAGAATTGGTGAAAAAATTCATTTACATAAATATACAGACCTTTTATTTCAATATTTGGTCCTTTTAGTGTATATTTCAGTTAATTGTAAGACAAGTTACAGCTAATTTTAGAGAGATATCATTCCATATGTAATGAGATATTCCATATGTAATAAGATATCATTCCGTATATAAGATCCCTCTGAAGAAGGCAGAAGATCCGAAACATGATCATAAAAATAAAACAACATACTAATTTAAATATTTTCGTATTTTCGGACACACACACACACACACACACACACACACACATATATATATATATATATATATATATATATATATATGCCCGAAAATACGAATATATATATATATATATAGTCCGATGGTCACATAGTTAAGAAACTGTCAGTAATCAAGCATCGATGACGCTATCCTATCTTGGATTTACATGCTCTAACAATGATATTGAGCACTGTTTATTTACAAATATAGCAAACTATATCATTAATATTACGCACACACCCACACCCACAAACACACGCATATATATATATATATATATATATATATATATATAGTCTGATGAACGAGAAAATGACAAACACTAAACGTCTACGCTATCCAAACAAGCAAAAACCAAACACACACAGAAGAAAAAGTAATAATTTACTAAACGGTTTGCTTAGATTTGACACAAAGCCGAATGGGTCACTCAATGAGACTCGAACTCACTCTTGCAGGTTTGCAAGTCAAGCTTGCTAACTACTACACTACTCGAGGTGCCCTACTGAGAAGAAAAAATAACTGTAAGTGAAATCCGAAACCACTTTAATACCCCCACACACATAATTACCCAGGGTAAAACAACAAAAACATCAAATATCAAAGACCAATTAGGGGTAAAACAGACTAAGGTAGACACATTCGGAGAAAATGAAAGAGAAGAGTGACCTCTATATAAACTTAGACAAAAGCAAGCAAGAGTGAGTTCAAGTCTCGATGAGTATCCAATTTACATGGCCTTGTGCTATATATGTTCTCTGATGAAAGCAACAAGCTGGAAACATACACATATATAAGAACGAAATAAAGGAATAAATCTTTTAAAAAAATTACGAATCTCTTCGTGGACTTATTCGTTTTAAAACACTTCTTTCTCTCTCTGAACCTACATCGAAAATTTTTCACACACATACACAGACACACACACACATATATATATATGTGTGTGTATGTGTGTGTGTGTGTGTGTGTTTGCAAATAGATATGAGCATAGACACAACAAGCATTTATAGATATATACACATATAAATACGTACATTTTCATATATATACCAGGATCATTAAATAAGTTTCCAGACTTTTTTCGCGTGGGCATTATATTGATAGTACAAACATGAAACTCTAGTCCCCTTCGAAGTAATCTCCTCCGGCTGCAATGCACTTGTTCTACCGTTCCAACAACTTCTGGAAGGCCCCATGGAAGTCCTCTTGTTTGTGCGTGTTAATTACCTTCGTCACAGCCTCTTTCATCTCCTCAGTTGTCTCATAACGACAGCTTCTAAGCTTAGGGAATAACCAAAAGTCACAGGGAGCAAGGTCTGGACTATAGGGTGGCTGAGGAACTGTCTTGATGCCCATCTTGGTCAAATAGACTATGACAAGGATGGAGCCGATTTGAAGAGTGCTGGCCTCTTCCCAAGGAATCTCTTCCTGAACTCCCTTAGGGAGGAGTGGCGAGAGAGGGTCAGGGATATCCATGCTACCAGCGCGATATGATGATGATAGTAACCCTAAACCTAACCCTAATCCTTTGGCCAATCAACTCTGGTCTATCGACTTCCTCACTCCTCTCACACCTCTCATCTTCTCTCACAGACTCCCTGCCTTCCTTGAATCTTTTATGCCACTCAAAAACTGATGCTCGATTCATGCAAGATGTTCCAAAAGCAATCTGAAGCATTCCATAGGTTTCTGTGGCATTTTTTCCAAGTTTAAAACAGAATTTTATTGCATATCGTTCTTCTAAAGTGTCAGATTGCATTTTTGAAAATCACCAGCTGTGACAATCCAATTGCTGCTGTAGCTGTTCATTTAAACCTGAAATCATAAAAATTGGACATCTTATAGGATCTATAGCAATAACATAGTGAATTTTCAAGAGTCTACGACAATTTTAAATGACTGTATAAAAAGTCTGGAAACTTATTGAAGGCCCACGTGCCTATGAATACAATTGCTTAGAATAATTTTCTATCGTTATCATCAAGAGTTAATAACAATTACCCACCGCCAATTTTATAATGCCTGCCTATTCCTATGTTCGAACTGACTCAGATGGAATCATATAAAACAGAAGCCTTTTTTCGACTTGAAATATTAGAAAACATATTATTCACCATTATTGAATCTATCTATAGAATGCAAAAATATGTAAACAGAATACTTCTCAAAATGAACAAGTTGAGACTTACATATTTTTTATAGAATTATTATTATTATTATTATTATTATTATTATCGTTAAGAGTTTTTCACAACAGTATTAGTTGATGGTTTTTCACAGGGGTTTGAGTGACAGTAAGTCTCCTCAAGTTTCCAGGACTCTCCTCGGTATTCTGGCCACACATCCTATTATTTCCAAGTCCTCTTGACTTTGTATCAACCCTTTGGTGACTGTACCAAGAGCCTCTATTACAATTTGTATAATCATCACTTCCATGTTCCACAGTTTTTTAATTCCTTTGCAAGGTCGAAGTACTTATCCTTCTTTTCACTTTTTTTCAATTTTACTCAGTGGTCAGCCGGGACAGCAAAGTCCACAATTTTGAAAGTTTTTTTTTTCCTTATTATAAGGTCTGGTCGTCTGGCCTAGATTAGGTGATCCGTTTGTATCTCAAAATCCCAGAGGAGTTTGTGCATCTCATTTTCCTATACAGACGCTGGATTGTGTATATACCATTTGTTCATAGGGTCAAATTCAAATTTCTTGCACAATTCTCAGTGGATCACCTTGCCTACCCAGTTGTGTCTAGTTTTATATTCTTTCTCTGCTATTTGCTGCATTCTCTTATTATGTGATTGATCGTTTCGTCTCTATCAACACATTATTATTATTATTATTATTATTACAGCATAACTAATACCAACAACTAATATTTAGAATATAATTAATCTTGATTTTGTTATTGAATGTATTGTCGTTTTTTAATGTATTATTATATTTCTCCTTTCTTGTTTTTGTTCTTCTTTTTGTTCCCCTTCTTCTTCTTCTTCTTCTTCTTCTTCTTCTTCTCGTTGTTCTTGATCTTGTTGTTGTTGTTGCTGTTCTTCTTCTTCTTCTTCTTCTTCTTCTTCTTCTTCTTCTTCTTCTCGTTGTTCTTGATCTTGTTGTTGTTGTTGCTCTTCTTCTTCTTCTTCTTCTTCTTCTTCTTCTTCTTCTTCTTCTTCTCGTTGTTCTTGATCTTGTTGTTGTTGTTGTTGTTGTTCATCTTCTTTTTCTTCTTCTTCTTCTTCTTGTTGTTGTTGTTGTTCTTCTTCTTCTTCTTCTTGATCTTGTTGTTGTTGTTGTTGTTGTTGTTGTTGTTCTTCTTCTTCTTCTTCTTCTTCTTCTTCTTCTTCTCGTTGTTCTTGATCTTGTTGTTGTTGTTGTTGTTGTTGTTGTTCTTCTTCTTCTTCTTCTTCTTCTTCTTCTTGATCTTCTTGTTGTTGTTGTTGTTGTTGTTGTTGTTGTTGTTGTTCTTCTTCTTCTTCTTCTTCTTCTTCTTCTTCTTCTTCTTCTTCTTTATTATCATTATTATCATAAAATTTCAGCTTTGTTTTAAGGTGCCACATTTTATTAATATCTGTTTCCATGATATTCTGTTTATTTATTATATTCTTAAACTAATATATACTAATATTATCTGTTGACAATGACATATCAATTAGAAGGCATTTTTTAATTTCATTGTCCTTAACCACAACTTTTAGCCAATGCTGTCGTTTCTATAGTCTTAATCCTTTTTTCTGATCTCTATTTCCTCCAATTCATTTTTCAAGCTTTCGGAAACTATTCCAAGTGCACAAACTGTAATTAGTATTACCGTCACCTTCATGTTCCACAGCTTTTTCTGTTCTCTAGCAAGATCTTGGTATTCCTCTACTTAAAAAAGAAAATATACATTTTGATATTTGTTTATATTTTCGTTGGCACTCTGTTATATGCCGAAACAGCAAAATCCACTAGATGACTAGTTCTTTTTTGCTTTTTAATTGGTACTAGGTTCTTTTTTGCTTTTTAATTGGCACTAGGTTTCTTCAGGTTCTAAGTTTATTGTATTCTTTGTCGATATTTCGAAATTTTTCCAGTTTTTCGCTTTATTTCATTTTTTAATCTGTAGTCATATAGAATTCTTCTGTTGACTCCAATCATCGCACATCATCTTATATAAAATTCCATTCCAATATTTCTACTAAAGACATAGAGTATTTGTTCCGAACTTGTATGTTTTGTTGGATTTTTGGCAAGTATTTGTAAACTGGCCATTTACATCAAGTTTAAGTTTTCAGACCAAATTAGCCAATTTTATCTTTTTTCCCTAGACGATTCCGCTAGATGAAATTACGCGCAATCTTGCTATTTTGGTGGGGAGGGGATAATCGTTACCCTTCGTTAAAAATTCTCCTATTATAGTTTAGCTCAGTTTAGTTTTTCGCTACAATGGATAGAAGTCAAAACATACGCTTTACAAATCAGAAAATAAACATTCCCTCTGGTTCATGCTTCGAGGATTATATCAAAATCTCTTTTGTGTTCTATTCATCCGTAGCGATGTATTCTTTGAGCTTTTTTCCTTCAGAATTTTACATCTATCAAGTTTCTGGTCAATAAATATTTGATTTTTTTTTTATCCTTTTTAGCCCTCTGATAGAAGGCCTCAACTTTAGAATGAATAACAGATTTTTCATTTTCTTTTTTATAGTCATCATTGTTATCATTTTCACTTTATGTGGGTTTTTCACACAGCTTTTAAGTGATGGATTTTTACTGGAGTGTGAGTGACAGCAAGCCTTTTCTAATTTCCATGACTCTACCAAGTATTCTAGAATATTTTAAAAGCCTTGTTGTCTGAATGGTTTCGATTCTTCTGCTAATATTCAGTTACTCCTGTCTCTTTCCAGGACTTTGGGGACTGCTCAAAGTGTTCCAACTACTGTTAGAATCAC